>JAJJLH010000603.1:0-10197 GCA_023806865.1 Isotricha sp. YL-2021a
AGATTTAATTATTTAAAAGAAAATATTCCTTTTTCTTCAAATATATTTTATTCAAATTCAATAAAAAACTATAATTTTATTTCTTCAGAATGTTATATTTCAAAAATAATAAAAATAAAAAATGAAAAACAAATTATTTTTATTCAAAATAAAATAAGGGATTATTTGAATAAACAAAAAATTAAATTATATAATATAATAAAATTACCGAAAATACAAATCTTAAATCTAAATAATATAAATTTAATAAATGAAAATGAGTTAATTTTAGATAAGAAATTAATGTCTAAAAATAATATTAATCAAAATTCATTGTTAAATACTTCTTTTAAAATTATCTTGCCTGAATCAAATTATATTTCAAAAATTTATAAAAAAAAAATTACAATTATTCAAAAACAAATTAATTTTTATTCTTATTTTACAAAAAATATTTATAGAGTTATTCCATCTATACCTAATCTAGGATTTATTAATTTATTAAATTTATATATAACAAAAAAAACCCAAGAAAGTATTTTTTATAGGTTAAAATATAATATATTTATACCAGTTCATTCTTCTTTTTATGTTCAAACACTTCAAAGAAATTTAAAATTTTATTTAAGTAATCCAAAAATGGGAAAAAAAATTATAAATTTATTAGAAAAGGTATTTCCAGATTTACAAAACAATCAAAAAAATATAACTATAAATAAAATTTTATCAAATTTAAATCCATCTCAACAAAAAATATTACAAAATAGTAATATTTATAGTAGTATTGAACAAGATTTTATTGATTATTTATGTTTATTTAGTAAATATGATAAAAAATTATCGAATGAACATTTCATTAGAGAAAGATTAAAGCATTCAAATTTAATCAATACAAACATATTTAGTTTAACAAAATTTATTGATGATGAATATGATAATTTAGTAAATGGAAAATATTGTTTAAAATGTTATCAAAAAAAAGAAAATTGTCATTGTACAAAAAAATCAACAGATGATGATGATGATTATATTGATATGGACTTTCCATCTGATGAATTTAGTTCAAAAGCTATTGTAAATCATTTTGAATATGATAGTACAAAATGTAAGGGAATTCTTATAAAAAGAAAGCCAAAAATGGAAGAAGCATATGAAGATCCAATAACTAATATGATAATAGATAATGGAAAAAAATTAAAAGAAAACCCAATAATTACAAATAAAATTGAATCATTAAATAATTCATATAATAGTAGTAATAATAGTTTAAAAATAGACAAAACTTATAAAACTAGTGTTCAAACTAATAAAAGTATTGCTGAATTAAAAGCATTGTATCATAATGATACACAAAAAAATAAAAGTAATCAAGTTTTAATTAGAGATTCAAATTATGAGGACAGTGAAGGAAGTCTTAAAAATGATAAATCTAAAATATTTTATTAATATTTATATATTTTTTTATTAAAATTATTCGTTTTTTGTGTTTAAAATTGGAAAATAATTAATAATATAAATTTATTTTTTTTTATATTTATATTTTTATTTTAAAAATATTTAAATTAATAATATTTAATTCTATAATTGTTCATATTTATATATTAATAATAAACAAATATATAAATTCAAAAAATATGGAAAAAAAACAAAATGGAAAAAATAATCTTTATGAACAAATAAGTGATGAAGAAATGATTGAAGAAAATAAAGTTTCAAATCCAGAAGAAATAAAAAAATGTAATTCTATTAAAGAAGAGATATTAACTAAAAATATAGAAACTGTAAGTTCAATTAATAATATAAGTAAATGTTTATTAACGTCATCAAAAGAAAAAGTTTCTTCCAAAAAATTTGATAGTACCAAAACAAAGTTAAAAAAAGTAAATTTAGATTTTAATGATTCTAATCAAAAAAAAACATCAAATTCTACTACAAAAAAAACAATTTTTACAAAATTATCTGAACAAATGTATAATAATATTTTCAAGAATAAAGATTTTCAAAATATATATGATTATGAATCATTTACAAATGAAAGTTTATTACAAAAATTTAATCAAGTTGAAAAAAAATCACTTCAAAATAATGAACAAAACAGAAAAACAATAAAAGACTTTATAATTAGAAATGAAAAAAAGAAAAATGAGAAATCAAAAATAATATCTCCTCAAGTAAATAAGAATAAAAAAACAGAAAATAATAAAAAAATAAATTTAGATGAATTTTTAACAAAACAAAATAAATTTACAGAAAAAAAGAAACAAACTATTGAAACAATGAGTAAAAAAATTGAAAATGAAATATCAAAAAATATGAGAGAAAAACCATTAATAAATTCAAAATCAAATCAAATTATATATGAAAAAAATAATACAAATAGAAAAAACAAAAAAGATATTCATTTAAAATTATATGAAGAATATTCAGAAAAGAAAAAACATAGGACAATTCAAAGTGATGATATTGATGAATCAAAAGATAAAAAATTACCAAAAAAAAATAATGATATATATAAAAAATTATATGAAGCTTCAAAAGAAAGAAGTCAAAGTCAAAGAGAAATAGAAAGAAAACAATTAAATCAAGTTTCAAAATCTTTTATTGTTAACCAGAATTCAAATGAAATTTTAGCACAAAAATTTTTAAAAAAATATGAAACTGAAATCACTATTAATTTTAATAAAAAAGCAGATGATAATTTTAATCTAAATTTTTCTGAATTTCTCCTTCTTTTAAATAAAATTGGTTTTACAGTTAAAAATTATTCTTCTTTAAAAAATGATGAAAATAATATAGAGAAAGAATTTCAATTATCAAAAGAGGCTTGGATGATTATAAATGAAAAAAAAGTTTTTGATGATAATGAAAATATATCATCTCATAAATTATTAATATTTTTTTTATGTGTATTAGGATTATATAATTTAAATATTCTAAAAAAACATTTTTTATTTATAGATAAAAAAAATAGATTTATTGAACCAAAATTAATTAAACAAATTCCAAATTCTTTTCGTTTATTTGTAAATAATGAAATAAATTCTTTTTTAAAAAAGGAAAAATTAAATCGTACATCTCTTTCTTTTATTGAAAATATAGAAAATACATATACATTTAAACCAAAAATTAATGAAAAAATATATAAATCAAAAAGTTTTGTAAATAATTTAAATGAAAGTCATATAAGTGTTGTAAAAGGATATGATGAATATAGAAAAGAAAGAGAAAAAAGTATTGAAAATCAAAAAAGAAAAATATTAGAAAATGAATTAAAAGAATGTACATTTTTTCCAAATAACAAAATTTTAAAAAGATCAAAATCAGTTTCAGTTTCAGTTTCAGAAAGATTATATTCAAAAAAAAAAGATGAAAAACCAAAAAATAAAGAATCAAAAGATAATATTATTGAAAATGATTTTACACCAATTATAGCAAATTTTGATTCTAAAATTTTTAATAATGATTTAATTCAAACTGATAGTGATGTTATAAGAAGATGTGAATTATTATCAAAAATGAGAAAAGAAAAAAAACTTACTGAATATCTTCTTTCTAGAGGTTATTGTCCAAATAAAACAGAAGTTAATGAAAAAATTTTAAGAGAAATGAATGATAGTTCACCAAAAGATTTCGTTTTTGATAATGAAATTAAAAATTTTAAAAATACTTTTTCCAAATTTTCAAAAGATAAAAAAAGTAAAAAAAAAAATACAAAATTTATATTTGAAATGAATATTGATAATCAAAAAAAGAAATTAATTATTCATCAAAATGATAATATTGATTTGAGAGTTAAACAATTTTGTAATGAAAATAATTTAGATTTACAATCAAAATCTAGAATTATTTCAGCAATAAAAGAAAAATTTAACTTTAATAACTAATCGATATTTGTTTTTTTAATGTAAAAAAAACATTTATATTTATTAATATAAATAATATATAAAAAAAATATTAATTAATTTTTGAAATATTATTATTTTTAAATATTTTTTTATCAATACTTATTATGATAATTTATCTAAATATTCTTGAATTAATTCTATTTTTTCAAATAAATTTATCATTTTTTGTTTATCAATTTCTAAAATTTTATGTTCATCTTTTTCATTATTTGATAAATTTAAATTTAAAATTATATTCTGTTTTTTAATATCTGGATTTTCTTGATCTTCATTATTAATTTTATAATCACTATAATGAACAGGCATTTCAGTATACATATCAAAGTCTTTTAAATAAATTGTATTATTTTTAACATTTTTTTCATTTTTATCAAAATTAATTTCTTGATATTGTTTTTGTAAATTACTTATTGCTTCAACTTTCTCTTGTTCAATTCCTAATTCTATTAATTCATTTTTATATCTTTTTGTTATCCTATTATATATTCCTTTATTAATTAAATATTTTAATTGACGTATAAAATTATCTACATCTTGTTCATCATATAAAGATTTAAATTGGTCACTAAAATATTGAATTTGTTCATAATTTAATTCAGTTTTATAATTTTCCAAAAGTAATTTCACTAATGAAAGTAATGAATTTGTGTCTGTATTATTAATCCTTTTAATAAAAACTTCATCTAAATAATCTTTGTCAAGTTTTTCATTAATATTTTCTCCCATTTTTAAATAAAATTATAATTTCATTCTAATCAATTTAATAATTATTATTAAGTGTTAAAAAATAAAATAGTATAATAAGTAAAATTTCAATTTAATTTATATAATAATAAAATATTCAAAAAAAAAAAAAATATAAAGAAATGTCTGAAAATTCAAAAATAAATTTGAAAGAATCTTTACAATTAAAAAATAATTCATCAAAATTACCACCATTAGTTCAAAAAAAAGTAGTACAAAAATTTCCAATGCCAATAAATCATAATACAATTTCAATTAAATCAAGGAATGTAATTAGTCCAATTCCAAATAGAGATGAAATGACTATTGAAACTACTGCAGAAAATACAAAAAATAAAAATCTTAATTTATTAAATATACCAAGATCCCCTTCAAATGATATTTTAAAAATAAAAAAATATAATAATATTTTAAAGCCAATTGATATAACTAAAAAAAAATCTAATAATAATATGAATAAATTTTCTATTAAACTTCCAAAAATTAATATATCTAAAAAAAAAATTAGAACTGATAGAAATGGTGTTGAAATTAATCATAAAAATAAAAAAAAAGTGAAAGTGACTTTTATAGATCAAATAGAAGATATTCCATTTACAGATGTTGTAGAAATTGAAAATTTAAAACAATATAACGTTATGTATGGAATAAGAGAAGGAAAAGAAATTTATGTTAGAGAGACTTGTTGTACTAAGGCATGTTATATATATTAAAAGATTAATAATTATATTTTAAATTTTGTGTTAGTTAAATGTAAATTGTATTATTTATATAAAGAATAATATATAATAATTTTTGAAATTAAAATAAATTTTTGAATTTAAAATATTTAATTCATAAAAATAATGGAACAAAAAAGACAAGAAGATATAAATATTCAAGAACAAAATGAATTAAGACAATCTTTACAAATTGAAAATTCGAATTCAAAATTTTATTCAGAATATATGGAAAATTTAGGTTTTACAAAATTAGCATGGGTAATGTTTATTTTAGCATCTTTATGTCAATGGATTTGGGGTTCAGAAACATGTTTTATATCAATTAATATGGATTTTTTAGGTCAAAATAATGGAATTTCTAAACAAATAATTTCATTATGCATTTGTATATTATATTCAATGATGGGTATTGGTGCAGCATTAGTTGGAATTTTATGTAAATCATTTGGAAGAATTCAAACACTGAATTTAACTATATTTATTTATATAATTGCTACTATTAGTTGTAGTATATTTTTTTCACCTTTAAAATTTTATCCTATTTTTATTATAAGATGTTTAAGTAATATTGCAATTGGAATTTTTAATATTGTTGTTTTAAATTTAATGAGTGAGTTTCTTCCTATTAAAAATAGAAGTTTAGTTATAATGATCAATTCTGGATTTTATAATGTAGGTAATTTATTTACAATATTATTAGATAATTATATGCTAGATTTAAATAATTTTAATACAAAAAATTGGAAAATTATAAATTTTACTACAACTGTTCCTGGAATTATCTCTATAATAATTATCTTTTTTTGGGGAAGTGAAAGTCCTTTATATTTATTAAATAAAAATAATCTGCAAAAAGGATTTATAGTAATTGAATATATGTCTGGAAATTTTTTAACCGATGATGAGAAATCAAAAATAATTGAATCAATAAAAAGTAAAAAACAATATAAACTTAAATCAAAATATTCTGAATTATTTGAAAATGAATATAAATTTTTAACTATATCTACTTTATTAATTTGTTCAATTTGTTTTTTAAACATGATAGGAATAACTTATTTAATCCCAAAAACTTTAATAGATTACAAAGATCAAATATACAATGTTTCATATAATACTCAAATATTTATATATGGAATAATACAATTACCAAATGGGATAATAGGAGGTTTTATGACAGAAAGTCAATTTTTTGGAAGGAAATTGACTATATTTATAAGTGCATTAGGATGTTTTATTTTTTATTTTTTAAGTGTAATTGAAATAAAATATGTTGCAATATATGCAGGTATGATAATGTTATTTAATTCTATTTGTTATGGATGTTCATTTATGTATGTTACTGAAGTTTTTCCTACTAATTTAAGAGATTTTGCTCAAAGTTTTATTCAAACTTTTTCTTTTCTTTTAGGCTCTTGGTCTCCTTTTTTAGTTGGTGCTTTAACACATACTTTTAATTATCTTTTTTTAGGAATATCAAATATTATTATTATGTTACTTGCATTTTTACTTCCTGTTGATACATTTTTGAGACCTCTTGATGAAGATTTATAATATTTATAAATATTTATATTTTTTATTTAATTAAATTTTTAATAAATTATTCTATATTCTTTTTGATGGAATATCAAAAAAATCCTACTTATGAATGTAATTATTGTTTATATGGAATTTCATTTCAATATAATAAATTTAGTCAAAATCTTAATTTTGTTATTTCATCAATGGAAACATCTAATAATAATATAATAAAAGTTCTTTCTATTAATCAGGAAAAAGAATTTAAAGAATTGTCATCAATAAAAGTCCAATATCCAATTTCACAAATTGAATTTTCAAAATCCTATAATAATTTATTTGCTTCTGCTTCAGATAGTTTAAAATTATATTCTCTATCATCAAAAATAATATTAAGTAAAGAATTTGAATATAATGCACCATTAACATCTTTAAGTTGGAAAAATCAAGATTCTTCTTTAATAGGTGTTAGTTCATTAGATTCTACTGTTTCAATCAATGATATAAATAAAGAAATTGAAATAAATAATATAATATCAAATGATAAAGAATGTTATCAAATAAATTTTGTAGAAACTACTTCACATTTTTATACTTGTGGAGCTGATGGTTGTATAAGATTATTTGATTTAAGAAATTTAACTGAATATAATAAAATTTATAATTGTAATCAAACTATAATGAAAATTGAAATAAATCAATTAAATAATAATTTTTTATCATTTATTACATTAAATTCAAATGAAATAAATATAATAGATTTAAGGAATTATGCAATGATTTATAAAACATTATATTATCATAAAGATTCAGTAAATAAAAGTATTTGGGTTCCTCAATCAGATTATTGTTTAGTTTCTGTAGGAGATGATAAAAATGCAGTTTATTGGAATATTCAAAATTTAAATGGGAATGAAAATATAATGTTATATAATTCAGATTTTGAAATAGAAAATTGTGCTTTTTGTGAAAATAATAATTATATTGGAATAACAGGTGATAAAAAAGTTCGTATATTAAAAGTAAATTAAAAATTCAATAAAAAAATGTATTAATAAAATAGGTTATATATAAGTATTACTTATTTCAATAATTATTTAAATTACAATACATATAATCATAATTATTTTATATTCCTAAATTCTATTATTATTTTTTATAAATATTTTTATTATTTTTAATATAAATAGTAAATAATATTTTTTATTGAATATTTAATTATTATATAAATTATTTTTTATATTTAAAGATGACATCTCCCTCAGAAAAAAATTATAGTAGAGAAGAATATGTTTATCTTGCAAAATTATATGAAAGAGCAGAAAGATTTGATGATATGGTTAAATTTGTAAATAAATTTGTTGAATTAGATCCAAAATTAACTCATGAAGAAAGAAACATCCTTTCAGCAGGTTATAAAAATGTAATATCAAATAAAAGAGCAAGCTGGAGATTATTAAATTCAATGGAGAAAAAAGAAGAGAAAAAAAATTCAGCTCAAATAAATTATATAAAAGAAATAAAAGGAAATATTGAAAATGAATTGACAAAAATATGTAATGAAATACAAAATGTAATAGATCAATATTTAATTCCAAATGCAACTGATGCAGAAACAAAAGTATTTTTCCTTAAATTAAAAGGAGATTATTTTAGATATAAATGTGAATATGCTGTTGGAAATGATTTTGATGCTGCTACTGCAAAAAGTGAAGAAGCATATAAAGAAGCTTATGCAATTGCTGAAAAGGAAATTCCTATTAGTAATTCTACTAGATTAGGTCTTGCTTTGAATTTTTCAGTTTTTTATTATGAAATTAAAAATATGAAAGAAGAAGCTTGTAATATTGCGAAAAATGCTTTTGAAGAAGCTATGAAAGTTCTTGATGACTTAGAAAAAGTAAAAGCTAAAGATACTTTATTAATTATTCAATTATTAAAAGAAAATTTAATTTTGTGGAATAATGAAATGACTGAAGATGAACAATAAATAATCAAATAATTAAAAAATTTAAAAATTTTAAAGATTTTATTTAAATAATTTTTAAATTTTTTTAAAAACAATAAAAATAAATAATTAATGGGACTACAGCATGAATGTTGAAGATTTATTAAAATATAAAATGATTTTTATAGGCGATTGAGGTACAGGTAAATCATGTATATTAAATAGATTTGCAAATAATCAATTTGATGAGCATTAACAAGCAACAATTGGTCTTGATTTTCAAATTAAAAATTTATTAATTAAAGATCAAGATGTTAGATTATTATTAAATGATACTGCAGGGCATGAAATATTTCGTAGTTTAATTCCTATGTATATTTGAGAAAGTCATATTATTTTATTTGTTGATGATATAACTAGAAATGAATCTTTTGATAATATTCCAAAATGGTTTAGTGATGTTTTAGATATTAAATCTAATGAAGCTGTTTTTGTATTAATTGGTAATAAGATTGATTTAGAAAATAAAAGAAAAGTTTCTTATGATGAAGGAAAAAAATTTGCTTATGAAAAATATATTATTTTTAGTGAAATTAGTGCAAAAACTGGTGAGGGATTTGAGAAATTATTTAGTGAAGATATTTTTGAATTAATTTATATTAAATTTAAAAAGGATTTTGAAAAAAAGGTTTTATTAGATTCAGGATATGATTTAAATGATAATTTAGAGAATGATAAAAATAACTATAATATTGCAAATAATCATATAAAAATTGAATCTATAGTAAATGAAAAAAACATTGAAAAAAAGAAAAAAAATGTTGTTAAATTTTTATTGATTTTTTCCAAATTTAATGAATTTTAATGTACACAAATAAAATTAAATTTCTTTAGATTCTTTTGTATTATAAAGAAGAGTAAAATATTAAAGTATTATTTTTTATATTAATAATTCATGTTCAAAAACTTAAAAAATAATTTAAAAAATTAGTTAAAAAATAATATTTAACTTTTTTTTAAAAAAATTTTATTTTCTTCATTGAAAATAATTATCAAAAATAAAAACAATTTTAATATCAAAAATAACAACATTTTAATATTTTTAAAATAAAGAATATGAAAATATCTGATTATCTTAATATGATGATGATGATTATAAATATAAGGACTTTTTCTTTTGATAAACAATAAAAAACTATTATATCCTTTTTGTAATATTAATATTGATTAATGTTATAAAAATTTATATAATATAATTGAATAAAATTTTTTTAATGTTAAATAATAGGGAAAATATTATGAATTTAAAAAATATTTTAAAAAATTGATGAAGATAATTTTAATTATTCATAAAAAATATGGGGATTGGGGATTGGGGATT
>JAJJLH010000604.1:0-10132 GCA_023806865.1 Isotricha sp. YL-2021a
CCAATCCCCAATCCCCAATCCCCAATCCCCAATCCCCAAAATAATATTGAAATTTGTTCAAATATTAAATAATTCATAAAATTTATTTTATTTAATTAAAATAAAATTTAAAAAAAATAAAAAAAAAAATGAAAGTAAAATAAATAAATTCAAAAAATAGAATTCATTATTGCCATCAAACATATCAAAAAACAATGCAAGATTTAATAAGAACATTAAATGGATTAAAAAATCAAAGAAAAATAATAAATCAAGATATAGAAAATGGTAAAAAATTAAAAATAAAAATACAAGGAAAATAAATACTTTCATAGATGAATTAGAAAAATTAAATCAATAAATAGAACAAAAAATGCAATTTTAAATGTTTATGATAAATATTATCAGATTCAGATTCTGTATATAATAAAATTGTTCAAAGTACTGAAGCATTATATAATATGGGAAAAAATGAAAAAAAAAAATAATTTCATATCCACGTTCAAATTATAATTCATCATATAATATTTAAAAATTGAATTTTTAAATATTTTTGCATTTTTTTTATCTTTTTATATTTTTAAAAATCCTTAATTAAATTATTTAATTTTTGATGATAAATTTTTTTTAAATATTAATTTTATAGATATATTTTTCAAAATATTAAATTTTTTATTTCAATGGGAAAAAAAATTGCAAATTCTTCAAATGTAAGAAAAGAAGGTAAAAAAGATATTCAAGAAACAACAAAAAAAATGACAATTAATTTACATAAACAATTACATGGTGTTCAATTTAAAAAAAAAGCACCAAGAGCAATAAAAATTATTAAAAAATTAGTTGAAAGATATATGAGAACTAAAGATGTTAGAATTGATCCAGAATTAAATAAAGAATTATGGAAAAAAGGAATTAGAAATCTTGAAACTAGAATTGAACTTATTTTAGAAAGGAAAAAAAATGAAGATGAAAAAGGAGAAAAAATGTATACACTTGTTAAATTATCTCCTGCATTTGAATATGAAAGAAACGAAAATGAAGAACAAGAAAGAAAAGAAAAAGAATTAATTAAAAAATATGAAGAAAGCAAAAATTATATAAAAAATTTAGATAAAGAATCAATAAATAAAATGAATTTATTAACAAATATTGAAATAACTGAAAAAAATTTAATAGAAGCTCAACTTACAAATAAAGAAAATTATACAAAAATAAATAATAA
The DNA here is from genome assembly GCA_023806865.1 of Isotricha sp. YL-2021a. Classification (NCBI taxonomy): domain Eukaryota; phylum Ciliophora; class Litostomatea; order Vestibuliferida; family Isotrichidae; genus Isotricha; species Isotricha sp. YL-2021a. The sequence goes on from JAJJLH010000604.1 coordinate 1,202, forward strand.
AATTGATACTTCTTGTAATTCAATAATGAAAAATCCATTAACAGGAAAAGAATATTTAAAAGAAATAACAACATTAGGAACAAATTTAAAAAATAAAATAATATATGAAGCATATAATGAACCAGATAAATTTATTCCATTAAAAGAAACAGAAAAATCAAATATGAATGAAACAACATTTGTAGAAGGAATTTTAGCAAAAATATTAATAGATAATAAAATAACAGTATCAATAGAAAAAAAAACAAGTAATAAAGATTTAGCTTTAACAATGCTTCAATTATTATCAAGTGGAGAAGCATTTCAAAAAATAATAAATATAACATATGATTATGGAGAAGAAAAAAATGCAAAAATAATAATAGATAAAATAGAAAAAGAAAATTTTATAAATACAAAAAAAAAAGAAATATCTCTTTCATTAAATATTCCAATAGAAAATATAGAAATAACAAATTTAAGATTTGGTTCAGTAGATGCAGATATAATAATGAAAAATTATGAAATAAATAATGAACAATTAGCAAAAATAGCAAAAGATAAATCAGTAACAAATATAGAAGTTAAAGCATTATTAGAAGGATGTTTAATATCACCATATATGTTTGATCCAGCAGGAGATAGAAATTCAGGATGGGGTCAAGGAGAGTCAAGAGGACCACCTCATTATTTACAAAAATATTATCCACCATTAGGATGGAATGGTTATGGTTTAAGAGTTTCTAAACAATATGATAATGGTGATGATACTTGGTTAGGCTATAATAATGTTGAAGGTGAATGGTATATTGCTTATCATGGAACTGGTGGTTTGAATATTGTAAATAATATAATTGAGAAAGGATTTCAAAGTGGAGGTGGACAAGCTTATAATAATTCTCTGAATATGAATCCATTAACTAAAAAAAATACACCTATTTGTGGAGATGGAGTTTATATTACTCCTGTTATTGAAGAAGCTCAAAGATATAGTAAAGGAATTACTTTTGGGAATAATTCGTATGATTTTGTTTTTATGTGTAGGATTAACCCTTATAAAGTAAGGTTTGCTCAAAAAGCTGATCCTGCTTATTGGATTGTTTCTGGAGATCCAATTGGAAGCCAAAATGCTAAAAAGTATATTGATGAAATTAGACCTTATAGAATTTTACTAAAAAAAAAATAGGATTTTATATTATTTATTTATAATTTTTTTAATTTTTGAAAAAAATATTAGTTTCCAAAACTATAATTTTTAATTAAAAAATTTATTTATGTCAATTATAAAAATAAATAATTATCTTAATAGATTATCATATTGGAAAATCATCAATATAAATTTAATAAATTATTTAAACATTTATATTAAAAAAACAAAAAAAAATATTGTATTAAGTATAATAATAAATAAAAAAATATTTAGGAATTAAGATTATTTCCTTTTTCTAAATCTTTCATAATCTTCAATTAATTCCTAATTCACAGCCAACAATAAATCCAATTTTATTTTTTCTAAAAAATTATTTAATCCTATTATTTTATTTTTTTGGCATAAATTCAGTCACAACTACTATATCATATTTTTCTTCATTATTATTAAATTTTCTTTTAAAATGTTCGATAATAGAATCACTTTCCATAATTATAATTTTAACATCAGGATTTAATTGAGAAAGATTCTTTAAAGTTGCTTTATCTCTTCTTTTACCTTTACTACATAATTTTTATTTATATAATAATTTGAAGTTAAATCATTTATTTTTGATACATTATTATCAAAAATAGTTACTTTCCTTAGATTTTGCAAAATAGTGTTTTAGCAGTTTAAAATTCCTACCCCTCTCATCCCATAAATAAGGATATTCATTTTAGAAAATTTTATTTGAGTTATTAAGTCATATACTCCTAATTGCCTTGAAAATTTATTTAGATTTATCGAATTATTATTATTAGGCATATTTTGATTAATAAAAGTAAAAAATTTTTTTGTTTAATAATCTTTAAACTATTTTAAGAAAAATATTTTTCTTTCATTTTTTAAAGATTTTTTTCGTTTGAGTAATTAATCTTTATGATATATTATATGTTAAATTTTTTTATTTAATTTTAAAATAATATTTTATTTATTAAATTTTTTTATATGTTTTTTTTAATTTATATTTTAAATGTAAGGGAAAAAAATTTTTGTTATAACTTTTATTTTTAAAAAAATTAGGGTATTGGGCACAATCCCCAATCCCCACTTTTATGATAATTTGTGACACTTTTTTTAAAGTATTTATTGTTAAAAATAGTTTTTCAAATAAAAATAAATTCAATTTTTAATTAATTAATTTAATAAATATTTTAGGTAAAAGAAACAATATTTATTTATCTTTTAAAAAAAAGAAACAAAAATAGGAAGTAATAGTAAAAATGAATAATAAAAGAAATCAACTGCAGTAAAACTTATAGTACCTAAAGAAAATAATCAGAATATATATAATTCTATAGGATTTAGAAAAAAATTACAAAAAAAGAATTATTAAATTAAATAATAGATATTAAATTCAATTAAAAAAAGTAAAAACAAAAATTTGTCTTCAATTAATAAATTAGCTAATAATGCTTTTAAAAATGGACCTTTCGTAAATAAAGTATTTTATATTTGGATTAAAATAAAAAAAAATTAAAATAATTAAAATATTCAAATATTAAATATTTTAATAACATAGATAATGTTAATATTTTTTGTACATAATAGGTTTCCATTTATTTCTATGTTTATCTCGGTGGTGAAAGCAATTTGTACAATATTTATTACTGGGGCATCCATCTCGTTTATAATTTCCATTTTCACAACACCAACACATTTTTATTTGTATTTATTAACTCACTTTGTTCTTAAATATTTTTTAAAAAGAGTTATTTATCATAATAATAAAGAGTTAAACACAATCAAAATAAACCAGTTTTACCCAAAAAAGATTTATCAACAATGTCTTCGAATATTCCATTTAATAAAAAAGAATCTGAATTTAGGAAATTTATATTAAGTGTTTTACTTTACGATTTATTTTTAGCTTTTAAGAAAATATCAGATAATAAAATCGGAGAAAATCATGATTTTAATGGATATGAAATATAATTTTCTTATTATTCAAAAAATGATATGAAAAATGATTTATCCATTGTTTTTATTGGACAAATTCATTCTTTAAAAATAAATTCTAAAAAATTTAAAAAATATAAATATAAAAATAATCCTTTAATTTTGGATATATTTTTTTATAAGTCTTTTGTTCATGATTCTAATTTATATTAAATTTGGTTTTAATATCTAGTTATTTTATTTATTGCATATTTTTATTATTGAATAATAAAAATAATAATTGATATTATAAGAACAAGAATAAAATTAATTTATTTGTTAAAATTCCCTTTTTATTTTTTTTCTTTTTCTTTTTCTTTTTTCCTTCTTTTTGCTTTTTCTCTTTCTTCTTCCTTTTCTTCCTCATTTTTTTATCCACTTTCTCCTTTATCTTCTTTTTAGTATTTATCTTTATTTTTTCCCAGGAATCTTTAAACATACAATTTCTCTTTACCAGAATAATTAACCTTTTTTTTTCAATTATTTTTTGAATATTAGATTTTTAAACTTGCCTCAATATATATAATTATTTTTGAATCTTATTTCCCCAATTTCTGAATAATAAAAAGTCCAAACATAATTATAAAAAAAATTTAAACTTTTAATTTTTTAAACTTTTTTTAAGTTAAATTGTTTTCCATAGTAAATAATATTTATAATACTATTAATATAGTTAGAGATTTTAATTCAATCAAAAAACTATTTATTATATTTTTATGGTTTATAAGTATAATAAGTCATGGATTACTTATTTTTACATATTTTATTGATTTTAAAATTTTTTGTTAAAGAAATGTTAAATATTTTATTCATAATTATTTAAGAAAAAGTGCATTAATTTCAAAAAAAAATGAAATAATTTTAAATCAATTCGATTCAATTCATATTTCTTTTTTTTATTTATCTTTTATTCCAAAATAATCAAATCTGGGACTTGGCATTTCTTTAATAAAAGATTTTTCTATTATATATTAATTTAACCCTTTTATCTTATTTTTAATATTTTTTTAAATTTATATTAAAGTTTTTTTTCATTATTTATTTTAATAAAATAATTATATTCAATAATTTTGAACATTATCATTATATATATAATATCATTTTATTTTAATGATTTAAAAATGATGATTAAAAAAGTCTACTTAAAAAATTCAAATAATTCTCCTATATCATTTAATATTATCTTCATTTTTAAATTGTTGTTTTTTTAATAATATATCTAATTATAATTAAAATAATATAAATTATTTTAAAAAATATAAAATCATTAATATTTTTCTTCATCATTACTATATAATATCTTTTTATTTAAATTATTTTTGTCTGCAATCAGATAAATAATGTGTTATTTTATATTTTCTTTTATCTATAATTCATTTATATTTCCCACCTAAGCTTTATAATTTATATTCATTTTTTTATTCAAATCATTTTTCGCTTTTGATATAATGAAACCGTTTATGGCGCAACCTACGAAATTAAAGATGATCAATGTTGACAATTATGTCTTCTCCGTTTACAGGGAAGAAGACTACATGTATGTCGACAAGACGGCTTATTTTTATAAGCTGATCTTTTCCGGCAACCGCTTGTTTTTCATCTCGCGCCCCAGACGCTTCGGGAAATCAATGATGATAAGCACCTTGGAAAGCATTTTCCAAGGGAAGAGGGAATTTTTCAAAGGCTTAGCTATCGACAGCCTTCCTTACGACTGGAAAAAGTATCCCGTCATTCATTTCGACTTCAGCGGAGTTGAATATACTTCGTTGGATAATTTTCGACGATCGTTGGCTAGAATAGTCAGGAGTTCTTTATCGGATGCAGGATGCACTTTTGATAATGACGATTCTCCCAGCGGCAATTTTAATGATGCCTTGCGTTTTCTGAAAAACAAATATCCCCAAGGCGTAGTTGTTCTAATCGATGAATACGACGCGCCGATCGCGCACGCGTTGCACAAGCCGAAATTGGCGGAGAATATCAGGGAAGAGTTGGCGCAGCTTTACATCCAATTGAAAAGAAATGTAAGTTGCCTTCGTTTCCTGATGGTGACCGGCGTTTCGAAATTCGCGCAGATGTCGGTCTTCTCAGCTCTCAATAATATAGTCGATCTTACCATGGATCCCGATTATGCGACGATGCTCGGCTATACGGAAGAGGAGCTGGAAGAGTATTTCGGCGATCACATGCAAGTCCACGCTGAAAAGATGGGCAAGAGTTACGAGGAATACAGGGAAGAATTTCGTCACTGGTACAACGGCTACCGTTTTTCGCCTAGGTGTGAGGAAAAAGTCTATAACCCTGTGGCGGTTGCGCTGACCTTGGAAAGGAAATATGAAAACTTTGGCCCAACTTGGACAACCACCGGGCATACTGCGACTTTGATAAATTATATCAAGGCGAACGAACTGCCTGAAACTGACTATGAAAATATCAAAAATGTTTCCGGCAGCGTTTTCAATTCTTTTTCTGTTGAAAGCATCGACGCTGTAGGTCTGCTTTATCAGACAGGATATCTGACCATTAAGGATTACAATTCTGCAAGCGACCTATATACGCTGGGCGTCCCTGACGAAGAGGTCAAACGCGATCTATACCTTGTCTTGGCCAGCGCGTTTTCCAAGAAAAGCGCAAGTTTCATAGGAGGAATAGGGGCTGACCCGAAAACCTTCAACTGGGACAAATTCAAGGAAGACCTTGCCTCCTACTACGCCGGGATGGTCTATGGTCCGAAGGAAAATATCCAGGAGGCGAATTTTCAGCGTCTTTTGATGGCGGCCTTGAGCGGCGGCGGACTAAGTTATCGGGCAGAAGTGGGTCAAAGCGCGGGAAGAGCCGACATAGTTGTTGAGCACGCCTTGGCTTTTTACATCTTCGAGCTGAAGGTGGACGAACCGGCTGAAAGCGCTATTGCGCAAATAAAGGAAAAAGGCTACGCTGCGCCGTATATTGCCAAAGCGAAAGAAAAGAACATTCCCATCTACGCCATCGGGCTTTCCTTCTCCAAAGAGAAAAGAATTCTCCTTGACTGCCAAGTCGAAAGAATTATCTGACGACTGCGTCTGCTTCGGCCATGTTTTTTCAGACGTTCGCGAGGTTGTCCTTCAGGAACTCTTTGTAAGCGGAGGCGACCTTTATGGGGCCGGCGATCTTGATCCCGCCTCTGAAGGTGGAGAGCCAGCTGAAGAAGGTCGGGGCGACGGAAACGGACACGACGGTCTCGGCTTCCGTTTCGCTGACTTCCTTGCATTCCAGTTTCTCGCCGAACTGGTCGAAGATCATTTCCGCGAGATCCTTTCGGAAGCGCAGGTTCACGTTCTCGGTCTCGCCCGTAAACATGCCTATCACTTCCGACAGATATTTGGTGATGTCTTTCCTTTTCTCGAGTTCCGCTTTCTTGGCGGAAAGCTTCTCCTCGACCATAACTTCGGTCATGCGGTCCACGCGGAATTTGATGATCCCGTCTTTCTCGCCGCGGCACATGCAGTAGTACTTGTCGTCGTTGACCACCAGCGAAAGCGGAGTCGCGAAGTACCTTTCGCCGCCTTTCCTCGCCACGCGCTTGCCCTCGTAGTTAAGGTCGTTGTAAACGAAGGAGATCTTTTTCTCTTTCGTCAGCGCCTGCCTTATGGCCTCGACGTTATCGAATATCTCGATATTGTTGCGCTTCTTCACATTGAAGAGGATGTAGTTTTCCTTTACACGCTTGGCCAGCTCCTTGCCGCCGATTCGTGAGAGCTTTTTGACGAAGAACTCCGTCATGCTGTCGGAGAGGAATGAGGCCGCCTGGACCGTGTCGATGAGCATCTTTATCTCGGTGTCGCTCAGGGCTCTGGAAAGAATGTAGTAGCCGTTCTTGCGGCCGACTTTGGTCTTTTTCACATGGAAGGTCTCCATAAGGAGCCTCATGTCGTTGCCGAAGGTCCTCCTTTCGCACATGATGCCGTACTTTTTCAGTTCAGCCGTAATGTCATCCATGGTAAGGGGATGCTTCTCGGTTGCCGAGCTGCGCAAAAGTTCCATCATGTAGAGGAGTTTCAATTTGTTTCCGTCTTTTTTTGTGCGTTCTGATTTCTTTGTCATGGTGCTACCTAATTTAATAGTGGTTGTCTCCAATTCTACCATATTTTTAAAAAAATCAATAGGCTTATTGGGAAAATATTTTCCCATCTGAAAAGGGGCCCTGAAAAGACCTTTTTCAACCGGTTACTAACAAACTACTCACAGCTTATCCACAGGAAAGTCACGAAAATATGCACACTTAGCCAGACAGCGGTCTTACTTTTTAGTTTGTAGAGACTTAGATTGGGAAAGGCGCGGGAACGCGAAATCAACCTTTACTTTTACCCTGCGCTATGGTAGAATGACCCATATAATTTTGAACTAAAATTTGCCTTAAAAATTCCACCCCCTTTCGGGATATATCATGAGTGATCGCATATTGAGTTTTATCCTGGCGATGGGCTTAGCCTGCCTTTCGCTTACGGCCGCCGAAGAGTCGGCCTATGAGGCCGGCAATGGCGCGCCGGCTGATTTTGCCCTGGGAACCGAGCCCTGGTTCATCACTCCCGTGCCCGATGGGGAACAGGCGGTAGTGGAAGCTTTGGAGTTTTCTTACATGAGCAACACGATCCTGCGCGCCACAGGAAACGTCGTTTTGGCTTACGGTGACTACAGAGTCTATTCCGATTCCGTCGAGTACAACACGGTGACGAAGATCTTGACTTCGCCCGGCTGGACGCGCGTCACTTACACAGCGCCCGAAGATCTTTACGAAGCGATGAACAAAACAAGCATCGCGGTCGATAACGAAATGGGCCCCTTCTGCTACGAGATCCTGGGCGAGAACGTGATCTTCAACCTCGAGAACTACGCCGGCCAGTTCGAGAACGCCCACGCCAAGGTGGACTTCGGCAATTTCAAGGATCTTGAGGAAGGCCGCTGGTACGAGAAGAAGTGGTACATCTACGGCAAGACGCTCGTGAAAGACCCCTATGAGAACGTCCTGCACGTGACGGACGGCCGCTGCACGACCTGCCCGCCGGAATACAAGTCCGCGCTCTACAGCTTCGAGGCCAAAGACATCACCGTCGCGGTCCCGGACCTCAAGAATCCCATGGAGCAGAGCCGCGTCACCGCGAGGAACTGCCTCGTGAAATTCGAGGGCGTGCCCTTCCTGTGGCTGCCGCAGGTGACCTACACGCCGAGCGAAGACGACAATCCCTTCCCCGTTCAGGTCAAGGCCGGCTACGATTCCAGGAAAGGCGGCTTCTTTGATCTGGCCCTGGACGTCTACCACAGCAAAGATCTGCGTTTGACGCCGCACATCGGCTATTATTCCAAGCACGGCATCAGTTTCGGTCTCGACGGCTCCTACAACGTCGTCTTCACGAACGTCACGACGGTCGCCGGCGAATGGGAATCCTTCTTCATCGACGACACCGCGCGCCGCTTCATCCAGGAAAAGGACAAGCACAACAAGAAGGACGAAAAGCAGTTCCGCTACCGCTTCCTCTGGACGCACGTGCAGACCTTCGGCCCGGGCGCCGGCTGGCTCAACAGAGGCCTTCTGTCCTGGCAGATCGACGTCATGAAAGACATGGACGTCGTGCATGAATTCTACCGCGAGGATTACAACCGCTACGGCCAGCGCGACACCTGGCTCGACTTCACGATCCCGATCGGCGAGGACAACGAAGTCAGCTTCTACGCCGTCAAGCAGGTCAACAGCTTCTACACGACCTACGAGCGGCTGCCTGAACTGAGGCACGTCTTCAGGAAGCGCAGGATAATGGAGCTGCCGGCCTTGAAAGTTCCCGTTT
>JAJJLH010000605.1:0-10076 GCA_023806865.1 Isotricha sp. YL-2021a
TATTATATTATATTATATAAGGAATATTTTTTTAATATTAAGTTATTTATATATTTGATATTTTTTATAATTAGATTATTATTTTGATTATAAAAATATATTTTCTATATTTAATTAAATGAATTAAATATGAACAAATATTTCTTAATAAATATATATATTAATTATTTTATTAATATTCTAATTTCTATAAAGAAAAAAATTTTCAAAAAATAAAGTATTAAAAAAGTAAAAAGTTTTATCTTTTTTTATTTTTTTTATTTCACACTAATGCTTTAATAAATAGATTAAATAATTAATATTTATTTTAAATATTCAAATATAAAAAATTCCATATTCCTATGTATAAAAATCTTTTTTTATTATTCAGGTTGTTCAGCATTACCTGCAACATTAAGATTACTATCTCCTATTCCGATTCTTTCTTCTATATTTTCTTCATCTTTTTTTTCTTCTTCTTTATTATTTTCGTTGATATTTTCATTAATTATATCATTATTTTCTTCTTCTTTATTTTCTACTTCTTTATTTTCTACTTCTTTATTTTCTTCTTCTTTATTTTCTACTTCATTATTTTCTTCTTCTTTATTTTCTACTTCTTTATTTTCTTCTTCTTTATTTTCTACTTCTTTATTTTCTTCTTCTTTATTTTCTTCTTCTTTATTTTCTTCTTTCTTATTTTCTTTTTCCTTATTTTCTTTATTTTTTTTATTTTCTTCAATTTTTTGACTAATAGGTTTATCTTTTTTATCAATTTCAATATTTTCATTATAACTATATTCTTCAGTTTTATTTTTTTTTTCTTTTTTCTTTATTTTACCTTTAGGCAAAGGTTTATTATTAAAAATAAAATCATCAATAACTTTTTTATCGAAATTTTTATCCATATGTCTAACTTTAGCAAATTTATCTAACATATTTTGTTTTTTTTCTCTCATATTATCTTGAACTTGAATTCTTTCTTTATTAAGTTTTTCTTTATCTTTTAACATTTTATCAACTTTTTCCATTCTTTGATTAATTTTTTCCATTAAAATTTCTCTTTGATATTCTTGTGCCCTTTCATTTCTAATTACATTATTTTGTCTATCACATCTTAATAAATATGTTTCATTCATTTTTTTCATTATTTCTTTATCTTGTTTTTCTTTAAAAATTTTTCTTTTTTCTTCTTTTTCTTTTTCTTTTTTTAATATTTGTTTTATTTTTTTCTTTTCTTGTTTTTCATTTGTTAATAAAACTTGTTGTATTTTTTCTTCTTTTAATTTTATTTCTTCATTATGTTTTTCTAATTTTTTTTGTTTTTCTTTATCTTGTTTTATCTTTAATTCTTGTAAATATTGTTGTCTATCTTCATAATCTTGTACTTTTTTTTTCATTTGTTCTTCATTTTTTAATAAAACTGTTGCTATTTTTTCATTTGCTTTTTTTTGTCTTTCTTCTTTTAATTTTTCATTTTTTAATTTTTCTTTTTCCATATTTTCTTTTCTTTTATTTTCTTTTGCCTCTAAATTTTGTTGTCTTTCTTTAATTTTATCTCTTTGTAATTTATCCATTTCTTTAATTTTTAATTTAAATTCTTTATCTTTTTTTTCTAATTCTTTTACTTTTTCTTCTCTTTTTTTCTTTTTTTCTTCCATTTTTTCTTTATCTGCTAATAATTTTTCTAATTCTTCTTTTTCTCTTTGTTTTTCTTTTTTCTTTTTTTCTTTTTCTTGTTCAATTTTTTTTTCATATCTTTCATGTTCTTTAGTTTTTTCTGTTAAAGCTTTTTCTATTAATTCATTTAATTTTTCTTTTTTTTTTAATAATTCTTTTTCTTCTCTTTCTTTCATTTTTTCTTCATTTTTTTTTCTAATTTCATCTAATTCAATTTCATATTCTATCATTAAACGTAAATTTCCTTCTTGTTTTTTTTTCTCTTTTTCTAATTTAATTCTTTGATTTTTAATTGCAGTTGCCTCATCATTTTCATTATTTTCATTATTTTCTTCTTTATTTTCTTCAGTCTTTGATTTATCTATTTGACTTTGACTTAAATTATTATTTGTTCTTTTTCTCTTTTGAGATTCAATAATTTCATTTCTTTTTTCAATTGCTTTACTCAATAAATCTTCTTTTATTTTTTCACTATGCTCATATCTTTGTTGTAATATTTCTTTTTGTAAATTTTTTGATTCTTCATTTTTTAAACAAAAATCTTCAAATGTTTCTTTAATTAAAGATTCATATGTAATTCCTAATTTTTTTAATGCTTGAATTGATCTTGGACTATTTATTCTATGTTTTTTTGTAAAATTACAATTTTCTAAAGTAATTTTCTTTTCAGACATTATTATTATAATTATTATATAACTGGTATTCTAATTTTTAATATTTTAAAAATATTTATTTACAATTGAATATTTTTTTATTTTTTATTTTTTTTATTTTTATTTATTTAATCTTTATATATAAAAAAATGAATAATTCATTAATTAAAAATGAACCAAATCAAATAAATAAAAGGAGTGTAAGACATAAAAAAAAAGCAAAAACAGATGATTCATTCATAACATCATTAAATGATTCTGAAGAAATAATATCTTCAAAAAATAGTCAAAATAATAATCAATCAGAAAATATATTAAGAGATAATTTAATAGAAGAAGATGAAATAGTAATGGAAGGAAATTTATTATATAGATATACACAAGATCAAATTGAAATAGATGGTACTTGGTCAATGTCTTCAGAAAAAGAAAAAAATAAACCTTATAGATTTTCATATTTATTATCTCAAAATAAAAATAAAGAAGTTATACAAATTCCAATTAAAAAAGAAGATATTGATTTTTCTAATTATGAACCAAGTATTAATGCAAGTAAATATATGTCAAGTGATAATGAACATTTTATTCTTAATTTATGTAATGCTAATATTTTTGAAATTTTATTAATTCCTAATCAAGAATTATTTAATAATATTTTAACTATGTTAACTGGAGAATATCATGGATTTTTTTTTTACTTTAGTAAAACTATTGAAGATAGATTTTATTTAAATTATACTTTTGAAGATAATCAAGTTAGAGTTAATGGAAAAGGAAATAATAATTTAGGTGAGTTTAATTTTTTAGGTTATGTTAATTTTTTTACTATTAAAGAACAATTATTTGAAAATAATAGTTTAGAAAGTGAGGTTATTAATTTTGGAAAAATAAAATTAATTAGAAATTATAATGCTTTTAATACAAATGAAAATAATAGAGTTATCAAATCATATCAACATTCAAGAAAAAGAAATGATGAATATGAAGATAGTTTATAAAATAAAAATATATATTTTTATATTCTTTTATTTTAAAAACAAATACTTAAATTTAATAATAAAAATATGATTTTAAAAGAGTAAATCAAGAATATAAATATTAAAATATTAAATAATAATTTTTAAAAATATTAAACAAGTAAAATTTTAAGTAGTAAATAAAAAATAAAATAAACAATAAAAATTAAAATTATACAAAAATAAATATTATATAATTATTTTTAGTTTAAATTAAAAATAAGAGAATGAATGATTCAATAAATTCTCAATCTGTTACTTATTTACCATTTCATACAAAAAAATTTTGGGATGATTTTTATATAAAAAGAGGAAATGAAATTATAAATTGGTATTTTGATTTAACAAAAATAGATTTTCCTGAATTTTCAATTAAAAAATTATCATTAGAAGATGAAATATTAATAATAGGACCAGGTAATTGTTCTTTATTAGATTATTTATTTAATAATAATTTTGAAAATATTTGTTTATATGATTTTAGTATAGAATTAATAGAATTATTAAAAGAAAAATATAAAAATTCTGAATGGGAAATTGAAGAAAAAGATATAACAACATTAGAAAAAGTAAATGGAGAATTATTTTCAGTAATAATTGATAAAGGATGTTTAGATTGTACTTTATCAGATCCAAAATATGGAGAAGAAAAATTTGTTAAAGCTTTAGATTATATTATATTTGTATTAACTAAAAAAGGAATTTTTTATTATTTTTCAGATGGTAAAATTGAAAATAGAATTAATTTATTTTATCGTGTTCCTAATATAAGATATAGAGTAGAAACAATTGATATGAATTCAAATATAAAAGAAGAATTTAAAGAATTTAATCAAAATGATAATATTTACTATTTATATATTATAACAAAAGAATAAAAAAATATATTTATTATATAATTAAATATATTTAATTACTCTTCTTTTTTTAAACAACAATTTTTATATTTTTTCCCAGATCCACAATAACAAAGTGAATTTAAAGATTGTTTTGCAATTTCTTTTAATTTTCTTTTTTTATTTTCACTTTTAGTATCATATTGAATTTTCCTATTTAATTCATTTTCAATTTCATTATTAAAATTATTTAATCTATCAATATTATCTTGAATTAAATTATTATTATTATTTCCAATATTTAAAATACCCATTCCATTAAAATTTTCAGAATTAATTGAACCAGGAATTCTTTCAAAATTAGGATTAAAAATAGAATAAGCTGAAAGTTCCCATGGTTTTCTTTCTCCTAAATTATTGAATATTAATATTATTATTGTTAAAAAAAAATAAATTAAACCAAAACCAAAATCAATAAATAATTTATATATTATTGACCATATAAAAAATATTATTATGTTTCTCATTGTTATTATGTCTAATGGATTAAATGGTTTTTCCATTTCTTCTAAACGCTTTTTTGCTTCTTTTAATTGTTTTTCTTCTGGATCTTCATATCCTTCTTCAAAATTATTTTTTGGAGTTTTTATTGATTTTTGCTTTTTTTTCATATGAATTAATTTTTTTTTTTATTTTGTTTTAATTTAATTTATTTGAAATTTATATTTGATTTTTTTAAATTTTTTATTTTTAAAAATATATATTTTTTTTGTGATTTAATTATATTTATTAATGCTAAAAAATTCTATTTCTTCTAATTTAAGTGTTTTTAATAGTATTAATGATGAAAATATGAATTTAATTAATAAAGAAGAAAATAATTTTTCAGAAGTAGAAATAAAAAGAAGATTATTAAATTTGAATTTAATAGAAGAAAAAAGAAGAAAAAAAAAATTAGAAATGGAAGAAAAAAATAAATTAGAAGAAATGAAACAATCAAAAGAAAAAAACTACATTCCAAAAAAAGATTTAAATATCTCATTATTACAAAATATAAAATCAATCGAACAAAATAATAATTCTTCAAAAAATAATATTTTAACTCAAAGTTGTGATATTGGAAAAGATGATAATAAAATATCATCAAGATCACTTTCTCCAAAAAATGTTTCATCAAGTCAAAAAATAAATTTGAAATTATTAAATCCTATTAAAAAAAAACAAAGTATAAAATATAAATTATCATATTGTATATTAAAAGGAAATAATAGTCAATTAATTGAAAAATGTTTAGAATATAGAAAAGATGTTTGGGAAAAATCAATTTTAGGTTTTTCAAAATATTGTAATTTAATATGGACTCCTTTAAGAAATAATATTGATTATATTGGATTACAAAATTTAAATCAATGTGTAAATCATTTTGAATATAATAATATTATTTGTAATAAAAAAAATTTATTTTTTTGTTTATTAAAATATTGTGAAAAAAAAAATTATAATTTATTTTCTTTTTTTCCTTTTACAATAATATTTGAATTTAGATTAGAAGATTTAGATAATCAATTAGAACAATTTAAAAAATTTTTTAATAATATTAAATCATATATTGACAATTCAGAAAATAAAGAAAATTTTAAAACAAAATACAATGAAATTTTCAATACATATTCTTTTAAAAAATTAGGAAGTATTCAAATAATTAAAATACCAGAAACTCATTTTAACGATTTTAATTATTGGTTAATAAAACCAGATAATTTAAATAGAGGAATGTGTATTAAGATAGAAAATAATATTGAAAAAATAGAATCAGAAATAAAAGAAATAAAAGAAAAATCAAAAATAGAAAATTTATATGATGGAAAAGAAAAAAAATGTAAAAGACTTTTATTACAAAAATACATAGAAAAACCATTATTATATCAAGGAAGAAAATTTGATATTAGATTATGGGTTTTATTAATTGGAAATAAACCAAAAAATGTTTATATATTTAAAGAAGGTCATTTAAAAGCAACTTGTTCAGAATATAATTTAAATTCAAATGATCCTTATATTCATTTAACAAATTATAGTATTCAAAAACATAATTTAAATTTTTCAAAAATTGAAATTGGAAATGAAATTCCATTTAAAGATTTTCAAAAAGAATTAGATAATTTAAATACTGGAATTAATTTTAGAAAAATGATATATCCAAAAATATGTAAAATTGTAAGAATTACTGCAGGAGCTGCTAAAGATAGAATTAATTTTATGAAAAGAAAAAATTGTTTTGAAATTTTTGGATATGATTTTATGATTGATTGTAATTATAATCCTTTTTTAATTGAAATTAATACTAATCCTGGATTAGAAATTAGCTCACCTTTAATTAATATGCTTCTTCCTAGATTAATTGATGATGCTTTTAAATTGACTATTGATGTTGAATATAGTAGTAGTAATGTTTATAAAAATATGCCTTCATCTTTTCAAGTTGAAGGATATTCAAATGATGAAAATATGTTTGAAAAATTTACTATATTGTAAAATGTATATAATGGAATATTTTTATTAAATATATTATTCTATGGTTGTAATTATTAAATTAAATATCTTACAAATTAAATGTAAAAATAAATTAAAAATTCCATTTATAAAAAAAAATAAAAAAATTAAAAAAAAATTCATTAAATTTAAATAAAAAAAATTAACAAAAAAAAATTACCAAAAAAACCAATGATAGAATTCCTTCCTGACCCATTTGATGATCGTGTAATAAAAGAAGTAAAACCTCCTCCTCATCTTCCTTTACCAAAAAACAAAATATTTCCAAAACCAAACATCCCCGATTGGAAAGTTCTTCGTCATTATTTAACAATAGAAGGTAGAATTGCTAAATCAAATTTACTAGAATTAATCTCATTATTTGAATCTCAAATAAAACAAGAACCAAACATTTTAAAAATTAAAGATCCAGTAACAGTCGTTGGTGATTTACATGGTCAATTTTATGATCTAATAAAATGTTTAGAAGTAGGAGGAAATTTAGAAGACACAAAATACCTTTTTTTAGGAGATTATGTTGATAGGGGAAATTACTCAATTGAAAATTTAATTTTATTAATGGCAATTAAATTAAATTTTAAAAATAGTGTTTTAATGCTTAGAGGTAATCATGAATGTCGTCAAATGACTTCTTATTTTAATTTTAAATTAGAATGTGAAGTTAAATATGATAGTGAAGTATATTTAAGATTTATTGAAGTTTTTGATTGTTTACCAATTGCTTGTTTAATTAATGAGAAATTTATTGCTGTTCATGGTGGAATTTCACCACAAATTAATTTTATTGATGATATTATGAAAATTAATCGTTTTACTGAACCTCCTAAAGCAGGAGCTTTATGTGATTTATTATGGAGTGATCCTTGTAATAAAGATAAAGATGCTATTAAAATTAATTTTGCTGCTAATGTTAATCGAGGGTGTTCTTATGTTTTTGGGAATAAGGCTGTTGTTCCTTTTTTTGAAAAAAATAATATTATTAGTATTATTAGAGCTCATGAAGCACAAGTTGAAGGGTTTAAAATTTATAAATGGAATCCTATATTAGATTTTCCTAGTGTTATTACTGTTTTCTCAGCACCTAATTATTGTGATGTTTATAATAATAAAGCTGCTGTTGTTAAATTTAAAAATAATATAGTTAATATACAACAATATAATTATAGTCCTCATCCTTTTATTTTACCTAATTTTTTAAATATTTTTACTTGGTCTATTCCTTTCATTTCAGAAAAAATTTCTGAAATGCTTATTCATATTATTAAGAAAGATCCTAATTATAATGAAAAAGATATTAATGATAATGAGGAAAGTAATATTGTTGAAAATACTATTAATAATTCTTTGAGATTGAAAGTTAAATTTATTAGTATTTTAATGAAAATGTATAGGTCTTTAAGAGAGGAAAGTGAATTAATTATGAAATTAAAAGGTTTTTGTCCTGGGAATAAAATTCCAAAGGGAATTTTAATCCAAGGGCCTGAAGCTTTAAAAAGTGCATTAGAAAGATATAAAAAAGTAAGAAGATTAGATAGAGTTAATGAAGGAATGCCTAAAAATTATAATTAAAATAAAATATTTGTTAATAATAATAATATATTAAAACTTATTAATATGAAGTTATTAATAATTAAAAAAATAAAAAAATTTAATGTCAAGTAGAGTAGAAGATATTTCAAAAGGAATTGTTGATTCATCAAATAGTAGTATTATTATTATAACACATAATGGAAATAAAATTCAAAATCCAGAAGGAAATAAAGAAAAGAAATTAAAAACAATTCATAATAAAGATACAAATGATTTAAATTCACATTCATTTATTAATAGTAGTCAATATGCTGAAGATATTTATAATTCTGAGAAAAAAAATAGTCAAGTTGTTAATTTAACTTAT
Source organism: Isotricha sp. YL-2021a (assembly GCA_023806865.1). NCBI lineage: Eukaryota > Ciliophora > Litostomatea > Vestibuliferida > Isotrichidae > Isotricha > Isotricha sp. YL-2021a. The sequence goes on from JAJJLH010000605.1 coordinate 8,615, forward strand.
GAACAATTACTTTCAAAAGCAAATGAAGAATTTCAATGTCAAAGATATAATGATTCTTTATATTTATATAATCAAATTATTCAAAAATTTCCAAATGAAATTAAAATTGAACCTTATAGAGGAAAAGTACTTTCACTTGCTTATGCAAATAAAAAAAATGAAGCTTTGAAAATAACTGATAATGATATTAAATCAATTTTTTCTGAAAAAGAAATTTTAAATATAAAAAGCGAAATATACTTTATTGATAAAGATTATTCTAATGCTCTTATTTTTATAAATAGGTCATTAAAAATTGATATAAATAATGAAGAATCTTTAGTAATTAAATTAAAAATTTTATATTATATGAAAAGTAATAAAAAAGATATATTAGATTGTTTAAGTAAAATTCAAAAAATAAATAAAAATAATCCATTTGCTTTTTATTATTTAGGTAAAATTTCTCAAGATGAAGAAAAATATGAAAAAGCAATTGAATTATATATAAAATCATTAGAAAATCATTATAAAAATATTGTAGAAATATTTGAAAATTTAGGAATTTGTTATCAAAAAATTCAAGAATACAAAGAAGCTTTAATTTACTATGAAAAATATTCGATATATATACCAAAAGATGAAATATATTTTAAAATGGCTTTATGTAGTCTTGAATTAAAATTATATAATAAAGCAAATGAATATTTTACTATGTGTGTAACTTTAAATAATAATAATGTAGAAGCTATTAATTATAAAGGAATTTGTTATGTTAATCTTGGAAATGAAAAAAAAGCAGAAAGAAATTTTTTAAAAGCAATTGAAATTGATTGTAATTTTCATAAAGCTTATTTAAATTTGATTAAATTATATATTTTAAAAAGAAAATATGATGATGCTCAAAATATTTTAAATCTTGCTTTTAAAAGAGCCAAATTAGAAAATGATAGTGAAGAAAAAGATATGTATATTTCTGATTTAAAACAATTTGAACAAATAATTAAAAAAGAAAGAGAAGAATTTGAACAAAAGAAAGATTGTAGTTGTCAAGGTTGTAATATATATTAAAATTGATTAAATATATATAATATCCTATTCTACATTAATGAATTAATATTATTAAAATATAAAAGTATATTCAAATTTAATATTTTTAATTATATCATATTCAAATTTTAATATGTATAAAATATTTATTTAAAAGCAATAAAATTAATTTTTACTAAAATTCTTAAATCAAAATTAACATTTTGCATTTCTCTTAATAAAAAATTTTTCTTCCTTTATTCTACTAAATAAGATTTCTTTTTCTTATAATTGATTAAATAAGACTCATTAATATTCCCTTCTTTAATTATATTATTTATTTTTTCAAAATTATTTATTTTATTATATTAAATTAAAATTTATTATTCATTTTCTTTATAAATTATTATTTGGGGATTGGGGATTGGGGATTGGGGATTGGGGATTGGGGATT
>JAJJLH010000606.1:0-10004 GCA_023806865.1 Isotricha sp. YL-2021a
CCCAATCCCCAATCCCCAATCCCCAATCCCCAATCCCCATAAACAGATTAAAAAAAAAAATTGCTCTTATTTCAATTTAAATAAATTTATAATTATTTATTATAATAAATAAAATTAATAAATTTTTAAAAATTATACATTAATAAAAATCTAAATTATATTCATATTCATTAAATAATTCTTCATATTCTTTATTTTGTTTTGCCCTTTGTTCATTTTCATTCACTAAATTTTCAATATCAATTTCTTTACTAATTTCTTCAATTATTTCTCCTTGACTTTTTTTATTATCAAGATGAATTTCATTATAAATATTCAAAGGGTTAATAAAAAATAAATTATTACTACTTTTAAATTGATTAATAGCTTTATTTTTTATCATTTTATTTTTACACTTTTTACATCTATGTGATGTTCTTTCTATTAATAAATTTTCAAATATTTCTTCATTTGAATATTTATTTAAATTATTACTATAAATTTCTTCCTTACTATTATATCTATTATATTTTTTCCTTGAAAACTTTGAATTACCAAAATAGTAATTTTCAATTACATTTGGTTCATTCATTTCTTTAAAAACAGAATAATGAGTTATATTATATTTATCTAAATTGTCAATACAAAAATTCCATTTTAAATTACATTTTTCACCTTTGAATTTTTTAATAGGTTTTTTATCTAATTTTTGAATAGATTTTTTAACTTTAGGAAAAATTAAACTTCTATTATGACAAATTAACTCTTTATCAAAACTATATTTTTTAATTAATAAGAAATAATCCATTTTAATATCTAAATCTAAAATAGAATCTAAATAAGTATCAGATTGAAAAATTGACATAATTTTTTCAACTTTTTTAGTTTTAATAATATCATTAGTCATAACTCTTAATAATCCAATGCATGCTTTAAATAAAACAATATCTCCATCTAATAATAAACAATCCCATATTTTAATCATTATATTATGATTACAATTTTCTGTAAATAAACTTAGCATCCATTTAAATAATATGTTACTTAATATTAAATCTAAACCAAGAGAAGAAAAATGTTCTGATAATTCTTCATTAGTTTTTTCTAAAATTTTCATTAAAATAGAACAATCAACCATTAAACCACATCCTTCATAATAAAAATCAATTGGTAAAATAAATTCTATTAATTGAGTAAATAACCAAAAAGCTTCTTCCTATTTAAATATAAAAAAATATTTTATTAAAATAATATTATACTTCATTATCAATTATTTTTAATATTTTTCCTACTATAAAATTAAATCCTTGACTATAACCAACTGAAATATTTCTTCTTGAATATGCTAATAATATATTTTTTAATTTATTTATTATTTTTTCATCTTTAAAAAAATTATCTTCTGGAAAAGTTCTATTAAGATCTAAATCAATTTGATAATCATATGGTGAAGGAATTAAATTTGATGGATAATTTTTTGTTAAGTTTTCATAGTATTTTGGATTATTTATTAATTCTCTTTTTGCCCCACTTGCAATTAACCAAAACTAATGTATTCAAAATATAAAAAAATAAATATTAAAAAAAAAAATTATTTTACATCTTTTCTCATTTCATTTGGCATTGGTGTTAATAATAAAGAATGTAATTTAATTTTATCTTTATTTGAAAATATTATTTTATTCCTCATTATTTTTTTACCATCTTTTTCCCATGTATATTCTTTTTTTTCTATTATTTCTTTTATTTGATGAACAATTTCTATTTGCTCAAAATGTTTTTTAGGTAATTCTTTTTCATTTATATTTTTATCCATTTATCAAAATTTATTAATTTTTAAATAAATTAAAATTAAATTAAAATGAATGACTCAGATGATGGTTTAGAAAAAATTAATAATAATGAAGTTATTAATTTAGATGATGATAATGAAGGAAATCAAATTCATAATACTTTTTATTCAGTAAATGAAGAAGAAATTGAAAATAAATCTATTAAAATGATAGAAAATAATGAAAAAGATAATAATAATTATAAAGAGAAAGAAGAGGAAAATATTAATTTTGAAAAAGAAAATGATTCTATAGAAAAAATAAATAATGAAAATGATGAAGATTATGAAAAATTAAAAAAAAGTAATTATTATAATATTTCAATTGATGATATTCAACACGCAAAAGATTTTATAGATATTCAAGAAAAATTAGGTCAAAAAGAATTAATCGGTCATATTGAATATGAAATAAGTTTAAATAGAACAAATAAAAATGAAAAACAAAAAATTATTTTAAGTTACAGAAGATATCAACATTTTGATATATTTTATAATGGCATAAAAATAAAATATCCTTATTTTATTTATCCTAAATTAAGTGAAAAAAATGTTATGGTTAAAATAAATCAAGATCAAGAATTTATGGAAAGAAGAAGAAAACAATTAAAATTTTTTTTAAATTATTTAAATTCACATCAAAAAATAAATAAAACAAAGGAATTTAAAAAATTTTTAAATGATGCTATTTTTGATGAAAAATACTTCCAAGAAATTAAATCTCCTTTTATTTATCCTGAAACAAACAAATATTATAATTCAATAAATTCATATAATCCATTTGAATTGTTTAAAAAAATATTTAAAGAACAAAATAACTCTTCAAAAGAGCATAGTGAAATAGAAATAAAATTTCTTTCAATGAATTCATTTTATAATAAAATGTATGAAAATATATCTCAAATGGTTACAACAATAAATAATTATTACTTCAATAAAATAAAAAGTAAAAATAATTATAATGATTTAAGTAGAAATTTGTCATTTTTAAATTTGAAAAAAGATTTTGAAAATAATAATGAAGATAATAAAATTTTTGATGACATGTCATCATTATCAAAAACTTTATCAGAAATAGAAAATGATTCAAATAATGATTTAATGATAAAAGTAAATGAACATTTAGATGAATTTATGTTAATTTTAAAAGGAATATGTGATGCATTAGAAAGATATGAAAAATATATTGAATTATATAAAAGTGTAATTTATGCAGGAAATCATTTAAATCAAAATGATGATTTAAAAGATATTTTAAATAAAGAAAATGATGAAGAAAAAATAAAAGAAGAATTAGAAAAAAGACAAAAACAATTTGATGAAAAAAAATTAAATTTAGGAAAAGAAGCAATTAATGCTATTAAAGATAAAACTGATTATGAAAAAGAATTAAATGATGAATATAAAGATTTTATATCAAATTATTCAAATAAATTTAATTTTATTTTAAATTCTCTTATTCAAAATATTTATTCTTTAAATTTACAAACAATGGAAAAAATAAATAATTTTAAAACTATTTTAGATGCTTAATAAATTTAAAAAAATTAATATTAAAATATTATATAAGAAAAGAATCTGGTTTTATTATTTTTATTTTTTTTTTTTCTAACTCTTTATTTTCTTTTATATATTTTAAACTATTTCTTATTATATTTCTTCCATTTTTTTTATATGCATATGCTTGATCCCATCCAAGTTGAATTTTTTTTGCAATATAATATCTATTTTTATATATTGTAGAAAAATTTAAATTGTCAAATAAATTTAATTTTTTTTTTAAATTATATAAATATATTTCTTGTTGTAATTTAAAATGAGTTTTTTTTTTTTTTATATCTAAATCTTTTTTGAATATAGTAAAGTCTTTATGTATTTTTGACTTTATTTTAGACATTGATTTATGTTTTTTTAATGTTTTGTTTTCTTCTTTTTTTTCTCCTTTTACTTGAGTTTTAAATATAAAATATTTTAAATTTATTTCTTTTATTTTTTTTATTATTGAGTTTAATATTTCAATAAAATTTTTTAATTTATTGATATTATTTTTTTTATTATTTATATCTCTTAAATATCTTGATTTCTCATTATTTTTTTTTTTTTCCTTTTGAAATTTACAAAATAATTCATTCTTATATAATTTATTTAAAACTTTAGTTTGATTAAAAACAAATTTTTTTGATTCTATTTTTTTAATTTTGTCTCTTATTATTAATAAAGAATTATCACTTTTTATTATTGGAATAGACATTGAGAAATTTTTTTGAGATTTTGACACATCATTTTTCAAAAATGAATTTACTTTATCAAAAGTATTATCATAATTATTTTTATAATATGATAATTTATAATATAAACTTTTTAATTTAGACTCTTCATCTAATATATTTGATTGATTATTACTTTGTGAAATATTTGTGAAAGATTTTGAATTATTATTAAAAAAAGAATGATTTTTTTTTAATTTCATTAATCTATAACTATGAGATAAATTTAAATTTCCATTATTTTTATAAATATTTCCTTTTGAATTATAACATAATATTTTAATAGGATTTTTATTCTTTAAATTTGCAAAATTTGTAGAATTATTTTTTATTAACATTTATAAAAAAAAAAATTTAAAAATTAAAAAATTTTCATTTATATAAGAAAATAAAAATATATATAAAACAATTAAGTACTAGAATTATCTCTTACTTCCTCTCTAACCGAATCTTCAGAATTATAATCCAAATCAATTCCCTCATATTTCTTATCAACTGCTAATTCATCCATATATTTATTTTGTCCATGAGTTAATTTCACTTTACTTAATTCTTCTTTTCTTTTTTCTTCTTCTAAAAATTGTTTTGCTGCTTCTTTATTTTCTTTAATCATTTGTTCTTTTTTTTTTTTTTCTTCTAAAATTTCATCACTTCTAGTTTTTGGTTTAAATTTTTCTTCACTTTCAATATCAAAAGGAGGATTTTCACTTGGTTCTTCATTAAAATTAAATTTTTGATTATCACTATATTCATTATTTAAACTATATTCTTTTTCATTATCATTATTTTTATTAAATGAACCTAAATTTGAAGGATTAATACTATCAATAATACTTTTAATTCTTTCAATTTCAATTTTCATTAAATTTGCATTATCATAATCTTCAACTTCAATTGATTTCATTTTAATTTCATTTAAATTATTAATTTTTCCTCCTAAAAATTTAATTCTATTAATAAATTCACTAATAACTTTTGCATATTCATAATTTTCAATTTGTAAAACTTTATCTAATTCATCTTTTAATTCATCAATTTTAATTCTACACATTTCATCTAAATCTTCTTCATTAATATTAACTTTAGGAAAATAACTATCATTAGTTCTATTAGAAAAATATTCATATTCTTTATCTCTATTAGGAAATAATAAATCAATATTAGTTTGAGTAAATTCATATCCAAAACATTCTAAACCAATTAAACCAACTTGATCAAATTTATTATAAATATTTCTTGTACTTCTATAAAAAACTAATTTAAAAAATAAAACATTTTCATTTAAAGAAATTTTTTTTAATTCTCTTGCTTGATAATTTGTTTTTGTATTTGAATCTGGAATTACATAACCAATTTTATCAAAAATCATAGAATTATAATCAATATAGAAATCATTATAAGTTTTAGGAAAAAATTGATATAATTCTATTTTTGATGGAATTTTATTTTGATGAAGTAAAAGATGTACTCTTGTTAATCTTACTGGTTGAGGAAATTGTATTAAAATTTCTTGAGGATATGAACAAAAACGAACTGAATTCCATCCTTCATTTTGATTAGGAGAAAATAATGCAAATAATGGATGTTCTGGGTCTTCTGATGATGCTCCTATTAAACGATAACGTAGTTGTTTAAAAGGAATTTGATTATGCATTTTTTATTTTAAAAAAACTGTTTTTTTTAATTTTTTTTAATTTTTTTTATATTATTTATTATTAGATTATTATAAATTATATTTATTTTTTATTTTAAATCAAGCATTGAATAAATTAAATTTGGTATTGCATTATAATTAATTTCTGGATATGGTTTTATTTCTTTTTTACTATTTAATATTGATTCTATATCTGAAATAATATTATTTACATTTTTACAATAATGTACATATCCTTCTTTATCTAATGTTGTAGCTAATTCAATTTGATGATTATCCATTAAAGTATCATTTACACATACAATAACTTTTCTTTTATTTTTTAAACATTCTAAAATAATTCCTGCTCCTCCATGTGATATTATTATTTCACTATTTTTTATTATGTTTTCAAAATCATTTAATATTGTTGATATTTGAATATTTATTTTATCTTTATATTTTTCATAATTTTTAGGAATATATTCTCCTATTCCTTTTTGAATTATTATTTTTGTAAATTTATGTTCTATTATCATATTATAAAAATTATCAGTATCAATTGCTTTTATTAAATTTTCAAATTTTGTGGTTCCTACTGTAATTAAAATTTGTTTATCTGACATAAAAATAATATATTTATTTTAAAAAATAATTTTTTACTTTTGAAATTATTATTTTATTAAATTTTTTTCAAAAATAAGAAATTAATTAATCAAAAAAATATAAAATTTAAAATTAACTTAAATGGTAAAAAATCACTTAAAACAATAATATAAACCTATATAAATACCTCCAAAAAAAAATTTTTAAAATTAAATAAAAAAACCTCAACTAAAAAAAACCAAAAAGAAAAAAAAAAAATGAAAAAAAAAGAAAACAACAAAGCTAAAAAAAAACAAAACAAGCCATTAACCCCATCATCAAGTTCAGAAGACATATCAAAAGTAACATTTTCAATTGGTCGTCAATATATTCCAATTTCAGTTTTAGGAAAAGGAACATATGGAAAAGTATATAAAGTTCAAAAATCTGACACAAAAGAAATTTTCGCAATAAAAAAAATAAAAATGGATGTTGACACAGAAGGAATTCCATCAACAGCTCTTCGAGAAATTGCAATATTAAAAAAAATCCATCATCCAAATATAATAAACATAACAGATTTATCCTTTTCAGAAAAACATATTGAACTTGCTTTAGAATATTGTAAATTTGACTTAAAAAAATTAATGGATCACTTAATAAAAAAAAATGACCCAATTTATAATATAAACTTTATAAAAATTATAATGTTTCAAATAATCAAAGCAACTGATTTTTTACATTCACATAAAATCCTTCATAGAGATTTAAAACCTCAAAATATTTTAGTAAAAGAAGGAAATTTCTTAGTAAAATTAGCAGATTTTGGTTTAAGTAGAGTTTACTCTATTCCAATAAGACCATATACAAGAGAAGTTTTAACTTTATGGTATAGAGCTCCTGAAATGATGTTAGGAATGTGTAATTATTCTACTGGATTAGATATTTGGAGTATTGGTTGTATGTTTGGAGAATTATTCTTAAAAAAACCACTTTTTGTTGGTGATTCAGAAATTGATCAATTATTTAAAATTATGCAAGTTTTTGGAACTTTTAATGAAGATATTCTTCCTGGATATAAAAGTTTCCCTTTTTATAATCAGGAATTTCCTTTCTGGAAACCTAAAGGTTTAAGAAATTATCTTGTTGAAAATACTCAAGTTTTATTAGATGAACAAGCTCTTGATTTAATTGAAAAAATGCTTGTTATTGATCCTATTAAAAGAATTTCTTGTAGAGAAATGATTAGTCATCCTTTTTTTGATGGAGTTAAATGTCCTGTTGATTATGATAAGGTTGATAATATGCTTTAATGTTATAATATAATATTTTATTGATTTATTTTTAATTGTTAAATATTATAAATTTATATAGTTATTTAAATAAAAATTTTTAACTAAAGTAATAAAAATTTAAAGTAAATAAAAAGGTTTTGAAAAAAAAATAAAATTAAGTAAACAAATAAAATAAAAAATGAACAAAAAAAAATTAAATAAAACTTTTAATAATGATTCAAGATTATTTATAAAATTTATTATATATTCTATATTAATTATTTAAACATTCAAAATTAAAAATTCCTATTTTTAACTATCATAATTTGTTCATTATAAATTAAAAAAAATGTAACAATGTTAATAAATAATTAAAAAAATAAAAAAATTTATAAAAACCTCTTTAAAAAAAATATATATTTAAAAAAAATGAAAAAAATCCTTTTTCTCCTTCCACTCCTCCTCCTCCAATTAAACTGTGATGAAGACTTTGCAAAAGAAGAAGATGTATTAATATTAACAGATTCAACATTCGACAAAGCAATAACTGACTTTAAAAACATTTTAGTTCTTTTTTATGCTCCATGGTGTGGACATTGTAAAAAATTCCATCCTGAATTTTCAAAAGCAGCAACAACATTAAAAAATGAAAATTTACATCTTGGAAAAGTCGATGCTACAGAAAATAGAAAATTAGCAGAAAAATATAAAATAACAAGTTATCCAACAATAAAATTATTTTCTAATGGTAGAGCTATTCCTTATGAAGGAGGTCGTACTGAAAAAAGTGTTGTTGATTGGATGAGAAAAAAAACAGGAAAAAATGTAAAAGAAATTTCCAATGTTGAAGAATGTGAAAAATTCATTAATGAAAAAGATGTTAATGTTTTATATTTTGGAAATGATGAAAACTCATTAAATGAATTTAATGTTGTTGCAATGATAAATGATGATTTTGCATTTGGACAAAGTAATAATAATGAAATTAAAGAAAAATATAATTTAAAAGATAATAGTGTTACAATATTTAAAAAATTCGATGAAAAAAGAAATGATTATAATGAAGAAGTTAAGGAAGAAAGATTATTAGAATTTTTAGAAAAATATGGTACTCCTAGAATTTTATCTTGGAATGAAAAAACAATTTCAATTATTTTCAGAAAATCAAATCCAGCTTTATTTTTATTTATAAATAAAAATGATGAAAAATATAATGAATATTATAAATTAATGGAAAGCATATATGAAAAAATAGGAAAAGATATAAAAATTATAATAATGGGATTACAAGATGCAGAAGAAAAAAGATTTGGTGAATGGATTGGAATAAAAGAAAATGAATTACCATCAATTAGAATTGGTGATCCTAGAAATCGTGGTTTTTCAAAATATAAAATGGAAAATGAAATAAATGAAAATAACATAATTCAATTTTTTAAAGATTGGAGAGAAAATAAATTACATAAATTATTAAAATCTGAAGATATTCCAAAAGAAAATAAAGAACCAGTTTTTAAAATAGTTTCTAAAAATTTTAAAGAAGAAGTTTTAAATAATGATAAAGATGTTTTAATTAAATTTTATGCTCCTTGGTGTGGTCATTGTAAAGCTTTAGCTCCTACTTATATTGACTTAGCTAAAAAATTAAAAAATAATTCTAAATTATTAATTGCTGAATGTGATGCTACTGCTAATGAATTTGAAGATATTGAAATTAGGTCTTATCCTACTATTAAATTTTGGTCTGGGAAAAATAAAAATCAAAAACCTATTGATTTTTCTGGTGATAGAACTGTTGATGGATTTGTTAAGTTTTTAAAGGAAAATGCTTATCATACTATTAATGTTGATGAAGGTAAAGGAGATCTTTAATTTTTTTTTAAATCATTTAAATTTTGAAAGAATTAAATTTATTATTTATTATTGAAATTAATAATTATAATATTTTTTGATATATTTTTATTTAATTAAAAATTAATATAATATTATATTTTATAGATGAATTTTATTCTAAAAATCTTTAAAAATAAAAAATATTATTTCATAAATAAATAAAAACCAAAAAATTAAATAAATACAATAATAACTGAAAAACAATAAAAAAAAAGCAAAAATTTTAAAAAAAATATTTAAAAAGAAAACAAAAATAATTAAAATAAAAAAACTAAAAAAACCATCAAATCTAAAATTTACCATCCATTAAGATGAGCATTTTTAATAATAGGTTCATAATCAATAACAGCTTCATCCATATCAACATTTCCTTCAATACCACTAACAGAACCTTTACTAGAATATTGCCAAACACCCCAATTACCATGATAACCAGGATGATCAACATTATAATGAGCAACCCAGATAACAAACTGAGTTTTACATTCATCATCAAATAAATTATTTAATGGATTAGCACTTGCATAAATACCACAAAAATA
>JAJJLH010002011.1:0-145830 GCA_023806865.1 Isotricha sp. YL-2021a
TATTATATTTTTCTCTAAAATTATCTAAAATGATTTTTATATTATCTATTTCATCATAAAATTTATTTTTTTTTTTTTCTTTATTTAATTCCTTTTTGTAATGCGATATCTTTTCATTTAATAATTCTATTTCATCTTTTTTAATATTATTAAACTGAGACATATAAATATCTTCTTTTGAGCAATTTTTTTCTTCAGAAAATACATTATTTGAAACTTCATTATCTAATAATATTTTTATTGTTTTTACATATACCTTGAAATTTCCCTTTTTTATTAAAATTAAAATATTTATTCTCTCCTTTTTTATCATTATTATAAATCAATTCTTTCATTTTATTCAACAAAGAATCTTCTGAATAAACAGCTTTTGAAATATCATCAATCTTATTATTTAAGTTATTATTGAATGAATTAATGCTATAATGATTTGTATATTCTCTGAAAAATTTAAGAGCTGAGTTAATCATTTTATATTTTTTATTACTACATTTTAATATAACTAGAAATGTTTCTTCAAAATTTTGTTTGTTGTTTTTATTAGATTTTATTTCGAAATTTTGATTATTTAAATTTTCATTTTTTTCTGTATTAATAAATGAATTATCATTTTTTTTACTTTCATCGATTACATTTTTCTTTTTTTCTTTAACAATAATTGAATTTTCTTTTTTTTTTAAATAAATTGCATTTACTTTTTCTTTTATATTAATAATTGTATCCTCATTTATTTTTTCTATACTAAAAATTGAACTTTCATTTTTTCCTATCTGAGTTGAATTTTCTCCTTCTTCCACATTAATTGAACTTTTATTTTCTTCAACATTTTTTGAATTCCTTTGTCTTCCTATATTAATAATTGAATTTTCTTTTCTAATATTAGGTTTTAATTTTCTATTATTTTCAAAATCTAAATTTATTAATTCTTTTTTTTCTAAATCATTATTAATCTTTTCTTTTTCATTTTTTTGTAAAACTAAATCTTTATTCTTTTTTGTTTCATATTCAACATTAAAATCTTTAATATTTCCATATTTTTTTGTATTAAGAATAAGATTATTTTTTATTATTTCACTTATGTTATTGTTTTTTTTATCTAAAATTTCCAAATTTTTATTTTGATTAATATTAGTTTGTTTTGTCCTTTTAAAAAAAGTTTTGAAATTGTTCCAAAAAAGTTGAACATTACTTTTAAATATTTTTTTATTTATCAATATAATTGCATTTTCAATTCTAAATACTAGTGATGATTGGATATTTGAAAAACCATCTAAATCATTATGTAAATTATTTATTAATAAGGAGGAACAATAAGATGTTTCTTTAAATTTTATTAATTTTAAAATTAGAAAAAAAAATTTCATTTTAAGTTTCATTTTTTCATTTTGATATTTTGATTGTCCTTTTTTTAGTTGTGAAATCTTAATATTTTGAAGAGAGACCACCTCACCAAGCACCTTGTTTTGTGATTTTAATTTTTCATTTTCTCTTTTAACCTTTTTATAATAAATTATTAATTGAGATAACATTCTTTTAGTTTCATCTTTATTTGGTTTCATTTTTACTTATTTTTTATTGATTTTTAAAAAATTTTTCAATTTTTTTTGTTAGTATAATTTTTATTAGATAATAACTATAGAATAAAATTGAGTTATTCATATATTTTTTTATTTTTTTTAATAATATTTAAAAAAAGTTAATATCATCTTTAAAATAATTAATAATTTAATTGAATAATTTAAATATAAATGATATTGGTGAATTAATATTATTTATTAATTATTTCATTCAAAAAATTCAAAAATATTATAAAACTTTAAAAAGTCATAAATAAATACACATAAATTAAGAATTTGTTTTCTTTTTTAAAAGTATTTAAATTGTTCATAATCTTTCCCAATCATTTTATTTCAATTTTACTTTCTATTTTTTAATATTTATAAATTTTGATTAATAATTTTGTAAAAAAAAATGTTAATAATGTTTTAAAATAATTACTTTTTTAAAAAAATTTACTGTTAATCTATTTATTATTCAATTTTTAAATTTTAATTAACCTCATAAATAAACAAATTCTTTATTTATATTAATATTATAAATTATTACATCAATTATAAAATATAAAAAATAAAAAACAATTCAATTATATACAAAAAAACATAAAAAACAAATTATCATCACCATTTCAAACAAAATAATCCCTAAAATTCAAATTAAATATTCTTCATCTCTTTCTTTAAAAATATCCCCTTTTTGTAATTTTATTATAAATTTACTTAAAAATTTATGTTCATTTTCCAAAAATTTTTTATATTTAATTTGAAAAGGCTTTAAATAATTATCCAATTCCCAAATTTTAATCCAATTAATTCTTCTTCCATCTTTCCAAATACCAATTTTACAATTAATATCATCAATTTTAATTCCAACACCATTACATTTTCCATTTTCCCAAAATCCAATATAAGAATCTAATTTTTTAAAATTCCAAACAAAAATTCCAAAACCATTTTTTACTCCATTTAAATAATTACCACAATAATATTTATTATCATTCCATAAAAATTCTCCAAAGCCTTCAAAATTATTATCTTTAATTTCCCCTGAATAAATACAATCATTATTATATTTAATAATACCAAAACCATTTATTTTATCTTCATAAAATTCACTATATGAAATAGTACCATCATTCCATCTAAAACAACCAATTCCATTTTTCTTTGAATTTAAAAAACTTCCTTTATAAATATTTCCATTTAATAAATTAAATTGTATTCCTAATCCATTTATATTATTTTTAAACCAACAATCTCCTTCTGTTTTTAATCCATTTTTAATATAGTATCCATATCCTTTTACAATATTATCATAATATTCACCACAAAATATTGATTCGTCATAATTTGTATCTGTAAAAATTCCATAACCGTTTATTTTTGAATTTATAAAATTCGCTTTTAAAAAACTACCATCTTCCCATTTCACTATTCCAAATCCATTTTTTTTTCCTTCTATTTTTTTTCCGTAATAGGAAAAATTTTTTTTTTTTACTTGAAAATAACCTTTTGGTGTATTTGATATACTTTCTGAATCTAATATTAAAGAATTTGTTAATGATTCTGTTATTGAATTAATTTTTTGAAGTTTTATATTTCTTACTGAATATGTTCTTAATAAATCATCTTTTTCATTATTTACTATTAATTCATTTTCTGTTGAAATGATTGTTTGTTTTTTATATAAATAATTATCTATTCCTTTTGATTTTGAACGAATATATTCAGTTTTTCTAGTAAAGTTTCTTTCTATTTTTTCTATTTCTTTTAGGGATTCAATTAAATTTGAAGTAAATTTTTTATTAATTTTTATTATATTTTCCTTTATTATTTCTTCATTTATGTAAATTTCTCCTCCTAAATAAGTATTTAAATTATTATAAGAATTATTTAATCCATTGATTTGATTAATTATATTATCTTTATTTTTTTCCTCTAATGATTTATTTAATTCTTTATTTGAAGAATTGGCAAACCTACTTTTTCTTTTTTTTATAAATGAAAAATTGTGTGTAAATGTTTTTTGAGGATTAATTGAAATTCTTGTTGTGGAAATTGTAAAAGGATTTTGGTTTTTATTTAAATTTCTTAAATTTTTATTTGAATTTAAATGAGTTATAAATATTTTTCTTGAATTTGTATTTATTGGATTTTGAATTGTATCATAACATGGATTTTTACAATTAATTTCTAATATATTTCCCATTAAATTTATATTTTTAAGAATATAATAAATTTTATTAATAAAAAACTATTAAAAAATGTTTTCAAAAAAAAATATATTAAATAAACTTATATAAATTTCCTTTACTTTAAAAATATAAATAAAAGAAAGAAATAAAAACTTAAATTAAAACAATTTTCCTCATTATAATATTATCACCATGAAGACAATATAATTTTATATTATTATTTTCTTTTTCATTATCAAAGCTACTCCAAATATTTAAATTATTAAAACAAATATTACAAAGACTTAAAGGGCTATTACAATTTTTAATATTAAATTGTGTTAAAGATAAATAAAATTCAGTTCCTAAATTATTTTCACAAATTGAACAATTATTTGGAATATTTTTATCTAAAGCTTCTTTAGTTGAAATATTTGAAAAATAAAATTCATTTATTATTTCTTTATTATAATCATTTGATTTAAAAAAAATTAAATGCGTTAATCCATTTTGAATATTACTTTCACAATTTTGACAATATATTATATTTACCACTTGATCATAATAAAATTGCTCTTTTTCTAATATTTTTTTACCACATTTTTCACAATTTTCAGGCATAATTATTTCCTCACATTCTAAAGGTACAATTAATATTAATGCATTATATTTATTTCTAAGAAGTTTGCACAAATTTTTAATTTCTTGTGTTGATGTAAATATTTTTGAATGTCTTTCTTTAATTAATATTTTTATTCTTATATTTTCTATTTTTTCACTTTTTGTTTGAAAATGATATCTTTTATCATATGATATTTGAATAAAAGGTCTATAATTTAAAGGTTCTTTATCATTATATTTTAAAAACTCATTTTTAATTAAATCTTCTAATTGATTAATTATATTATGAATTTCATTTATATCAATTTCTTCGTAATAATAATCATTAATATTAACTTCATTATCAATTGCTTTTATATCATTAAATAATTTTTTTACATTAATATTATTAAAATCCCCAAAATATGAGACTTGTCCTTTTTTATTAGTCAAAACACAATAAAAAGCATTATTATTTCCATAATTATTAAAATAAAAAGGAAAATTTAAATCAGTATTATCTGATATATAAATCTTTAAATTATTTTCATAAATAAAATATAAATCATCACTCATTGTTTGAAAATCAATTTGTTCACCTCTAAAAATTACATTTACATTAAAATCATCATCTATAAATTTTTTTAATTTTTTAAATCTATTTTCAATTTCAATTTTTGTAAAAAAATCTTTAGTATAATTAATAATAATAATTAAATTAGGCTGATGAGGAAGAATAATTTGAATAGAATCTTTTTCAAAATTTTTTTCAGGAATAATTAAATTAAAATAATTTGGAAATTCATCATTTAAACTTGGAATACAGGATAAAAAATCAATACTACCAAGATTTGGATATTGAAATAAACAAGTCATTGCATTTATAATTGAAAATTGAAATTGTTGCTCATATAAACTTTTTGATAATGGAATTTCCATTTTAAAATGTTTTTCTACTTTAGTTTTTAAATTTTCTTCTGTATATTTTGGATTATTAATTGAATTAAGATTATAAATATATGAATAAATATTATAATAATCATTAATTTCTTCTAAGTTAACTTCATTTAAAAATATTTTTATTTCATTATTTATTATCTTATTGAATTCTTTTTCTTTTTGATTTAAATTATTTATATTTTCATTTATATATTTAATATCATTATTATTTGATTTAGAAATGTTTATTTTATTTATTAAACTTGAAAAATCCATATCTATATTTTGTTTTATTTGTTTTTCTAATTCAGAATTATTTTCTATATAACCTGATATTCCTTCAAATATTTTTTTTTTTTCAAAATCATTTTTTGTATTATCATATTCAAATATTATTACTTTTTTTAAATTTAATTTTGCATTAAAATGTTTTTTTATTGTATTTTGATTTTCAAATAAATTAATTAATGTATTTATTTTATATATAAAGTCTGGTTTCTCCATTGATTCATTTAAATTATTTATCATTCCTGTTTGAAAGTCTTTTAAATCTGAAATTGCTCTTATTCTATTATTTATATCAATTAAATATATTTTTGATATTATTTGTTTTATTTTTTCATTTGTATGATACAAAAATGATTTTTCTATTAATTCTGAATTTTGTTTTGTAATAAAATAAATTTCTTGCTCAAAAAGTCCAATTTGATTTTTTATTGTTTGTAATATATTTGAAATTTCATTTTTTTGATAAATATCATTACCACAAATTGGAAAAAAATTAAATAAGTCTTTTGTTTCTTTATGAAAAAAAGACATTAATTTTAAAACATTTAACGAAAAGAAATCATTTATATCAAAAAATAAAATCAATTTTATACTTTTTTTTGTAAAATCAATATTACTTTCTTCAATTTTATTTGAATTTATAAATCCTTTTAATAAAGGAAATTTTATATATTGTGAAATTAATTCATATTCTTTGTAATAATTATCAAATTTAATTTCTGAATATTTATTATATTTTTTATTCGACATTATATTATTTATTTTATTCCTAATTTCTCTTAAAGGTTCTTTTTCCCAATTATTATTTCTATTTTTATTAATAATATTAACTCCAATTTTTTCCATATAAATTGGGTCTTTATAATTATCTTTTTCAATACAATATTTTTTTATAACACATATATCAAATTTATTTTGTATTTCTTTATTATTTTTAACTAAATCATTAAAATTTGAAATTAAATCTCCATTTATTTCATTAAAATTTTCATCAATCTGAATTAAATTACTTAATTTTTCCTTTTCAATGATTTGACTTAATTTTTTTTTTACAGGTTCATTGTCTATATCAATTTTAATATAATCATTTATTAATATTTGTCTAGTTGACTGTCTTGCAAATTTTGAAGTTTTTTTATTCTCCAAATAATATAATTTACCAGATTGTTTTGAATTATTTTCATCAGATAAACTATTTGAATCTTTATTTGAATGATTTAAGTTTAATTTAACTTTATTTTGTAAAAAATTTGAGCCATGTGCAGTGATATTTGATGATGATCTTTTTGTTTTTCTTTTTTTTCTTAAATTATATTTACTATTTGAATATTCTTTTTCATTATCATTTATATTTATATTAAAAAGTATTTTATCACTACTTTGTTTTAAATTTGATTTTCTTACTAATGTTGAATTATTATCTAAACTTGTTAATGTGTTATTCATATTAAATTTAATATTTAAATCTTTTTTTGTACTATCTGGAAATTCCCCATTTATAGTATTTGAAAGTGTATTTTTTATATTATTTTTTTGATCATTTTCTTCAATATTTTCTAAAATTAATTTTTTATTTTTAACTTTTTTTTCATTATTTTCATTAAAATAAATTGGGTTTTCCTTTATTTTAACTGTTTTTCCTTCATTTCTATTATCATAAAATTCATTACTTTCTATTTCTTCACTATCATCAATTCCTAATTTTTGAGTTTTATATTTTTTTGAATTTCTTTTTTTTTTTTCATTTTTATTACTTATTAATGATTTAGATCTTGGTTTTTTTCTATTTCTTTTTTCTGAAAATTCTTCTGGAATGAAAGAAAGTTGATTTCTATTATTTTGAATTAGATTTTCTCTTTCTGATAAAATCATTTCTTTTGATTTTTTATTTGATAATATTTTTTCATTACTTTGATTATCACTATTTACTCTATCTAAAACTGAAGAATGTAAACTATTCATTTTTTGTGTTTTATTTTGAAGAATTTCTTCTTTTTTTTTTATATTTTGAGGTGATTGTTTTTTAATTTGGTTTTTTTTTTTGTTATTTGTATTAATATTAACTGATCTTCCATTTGAACATCCCATTTTATTATTAAAAAATTATTAAAATATATATTTTTACATATATTGAATATTTGTTTTTAAAAAGTTTATGTTTAAATATTAAAAAAAAAATTTTTTAAAAAAATATTATTAAGAATGAAATGAATATGGTCTTACAAATCTTCCTATTTTATTTTTTAATTCATTATTTTCTCTTTCTAATAAACAATTTTGATTTTCAATATAATTTAAATTTTTTAATTTTGTTGAATATTCAAAATTCATATTTTCATTCTGTACTTTTAAATTTCCATTATCTCTTTTTAATTTCAAATTATTTTCCTCTAATAAACTATTTGTATTTTTAAGGGAATTAATATTATTATTCAAAAAGATAATTTCTTTTCCTTTTTTACTTATTTCTTCTCTATGTCTTTCAAGACTTTTTTTATTTAAATCATTTTCATTTTGAACATCAATTAAACATTGTTCAGTTTTTTTATATTTGTTATAAATTTGATTATTTTGATCTTGCATATATTGAATTTCTTTATGTAAACAATTATTTTCTTTTTGAATTTCATTTAAAGAACTACAATATTTTTTTTGATTTTGTTCAATTTCTTCTTGTAAACATAAATTAGTATTTCTTAATTTAATTATTTCATTATTCAAATTTTCGTTATTTAATTTATTTTGTATTGTTATATTATTTATTTCATTTTCTCTGTCACATAAAATTTTTTGAATTTTATTATCATATTCTCTTTTCATTTCTTCATATAAATTATTTATATTATTTTGATTATTTTCAGATTCTTCTTTTATTTTTAAAATTTGTTCTTTTAAATCATGAATTTCTTTTGTAAAATTTTCTTCCACCGTAATTTTTTCATCTTCAATTTCTTTTATATTTTTTGATAAATCATTATTTTTTTTTTTTAAATCTTCAACTTCATTTTTCAAACTTTCAATTTCTAAATTTTTTTCATCTGTAATTTTTTTAATTTTAAATTCATTTTCATTTTCAATTTGTTTTAATTTTTTATTTGATTCTCTATTACAATCATCAACATTACTTTGTAATTTATTAATATGTTCTCCAAAAGAATTCTTCAATCTTTCTAATTGATTTTCAAGAGATGATATTTTAAATAATAATTCATTTTTTTCTTTTAAATGTATATTATTTAATTCAGTTACATAATCCTTTGTAAAAGTTTGTTTAAAATCATTTGATCTAATTCGATTAGGTTGATCAATATAATTTAAATTATTAGATGGTAAATAAAATAAAGGATTATTAGTATTATTGTTCATAATATTATTTGGGGAATTTTGTACTTGATTTATTTTATATGATTCATCTTTTAAATTATTATCTGAATTTAAATAAGAATGTGAAAAATAATTTGTAGAATTATCAATAGGATTATTATTTATATTATTGTTATTATTTATATTATTATTAATATTATTTTCTATAAGATTTTTATTATTTAATGAATTTAGTTGATTCCTTATATGATTTGTTTTTGTTGGGAATGAATGAACTGCAGTATCACAAGTATTACAAAAATTATGAAAAGGAGAACATTGAGGACAATTTAATGTTGCTTGATTTTTCTTACATCTTTCACATAATTTATATGATGAAATTTCGTTATTTGAAATAATATCTGAATTCATTTTTTTATATTTTTAGTTATAAAAAAATAAAAGAAATTAAATATTCTTTTATAATTATTTATTTTATATTATAATGAAAATTTAATAAATAACACAAAAATCTTTACATTAAATATAAAATGAAACTATTTACAAAAATAATTTAATCAAATGTTAATCCAGATATTAATTGAACATGTTCTTCTAAAGATATATTTTTCATAATATTATTATATCTTTCTTTTAATTTTTCAATATTATTTTTTAAATTATTATTTTTTATTATCTTTTTCATATAATTTATTAATTCTAAAATTAAAATAGTATCACTTTGACATTGAGGACTGAACTTTTTGTGATGAGCTAATAATAATTTTTTTGTACAAAAAGTTCCTTCACATCCTAAATGTTCGCATTTATATAAATTATTAATATTTCTTCCTGAATTTATTGAAAATTTATTATTTGTTTTCTTTCCTTTTTTTGTTTTAAAAAAAACTATTTTTTTCTCATTATTCAATTTAATATCTTTATTTTTTTTAATATTATTATTTTCAGAAATATTTTTTTGGAAATTTTCATTCATTATATTATCAAAATTATCTGGAACAGAATTATAAATAAATAAATCAGAATTTCTTTTTTGATTGATGAATTCATTTGTATCATATCTAATAGAATGTAAAAAATGAGAATAATAACTTTCATTTGTTTTATATAATCCAGGTATATTCATATTTTTATATGACATTGTTGAATTATATCTACTATTATTTGTATTTTCAAAATTGAAAGGTTCTTTATAATAAGTAAAATTAGTATAATTTTTTTCTAGAATATTTATTTGATTATTATTATCATTCAAAATTTGATAATTTTGTTCATCATCTAAATTTTCTTTTAAAAAAGAAAATACTGAAGTTGTTTGCTTTCTTTTTGAATTTTCGGTATCTGTATCAGTTGAGCATTTATGACTTATATATTGATTTAATTGATTTTTTGATTTATTATTTAAAGATGATAATATTTCTAAATCTAATATTAAACGATTTTTTTTTATTTCATTTTTTTTTTGTTTTTCTTCATATTGTTCTTGAATTTGTTTTATTTGTTTTTGTAAATTTAATTTTTTTTTTTCAATTAATTCTTTTTTTTCAAGTGATTTTTTAAAATTTTCTACTGATTTCATTATTCTTTTTTTTTCTATGATTTTTTGTCTTTCTTGCTCTTTTAATTCTAATTCTTGCTGTCTTTTATATAATTTTATTCTATTATCTTCTAAAATTTTATTAATCTTTTCATTAAATTTAATTCTTCTTTCTTCTTCTTCTTTTTGTTTTTTTGCATTTTGAATTAATCTTATTTTTTCTTTTTCTTGTTCTTCTTTTAATTTTCTTGTTTCTTCTTCATGTTTTTCTTTATCTTTTAATTGTCTTATTTTATTATCTTCTTCTTCTTTTTCTTTTTTTTCTTTTTCTTTTTGCATTTTTTTCTTATTTTCAATTATTCTTTTTTTTTGTAATTCTTGTTTAAACAATTCTTTTTTTTCATTTTGTATTTTTATTTTTTCTTCAGAATCTTGTTTAATAAGTATTCTTTGAATTTCATGTTGAACCATATGAATTAAATCTAATTCACTTTTTGCTCTCATTCTTTCAAAAGATTTTAAATTATATTTAATAGCAGAACTTTTAATATCATTATTTATAAAATTATTAATTAAAGGATTTGATATATTTATATTTTTTTCTTCATCATTTTCATTATTATTATAACATAAATTTTTATATGATTCTTTTACATCTTCTATTTTTTTTTGACGTTGTTTTTCATAAAAATTATATCTCATTTCTTGAATTTCAGGATTTAATGGAATTATTTCTGAATGCTTTTGTTTAAAATGATAAAAATCATAATATATTAAATCATTTAATATATAACCTAATTCCTTTATTGATTTTAAACTTCTTGGGGAATTTATTTTATTTTCTAATATTGGGTTATTTTCAAAATCTAATATTGTTGTTAATTTTTTCTTTGATGTTGATCTATTTAATTTATTATTTTCTTCATTATTATTTTTATTTGTTTTATTTTCTTTTATTTCATTTTCAGACATAATTATTTTTTCTAAAATTAAAAAAATTATTTAAAAACATATAAATTATTAAAATTCATTAATAAGAATTCTTATTAATGAATTTTAATAATTTATATGTTTTTAAATAATTTTTTTAATTTTAGAAAAAATAATTATGTCTGAAAATGAAATAAAAGAAAATAAAACAAATAAAAATAATAATGAAGAAAATAATAAATTAAATAGATCAACATCAAAGAAAAAATTAACAACAATATTAGATTTTGAAAATAACCCAATATTAGAAAATAAAATAAATTCCCCAAGAAGTTTAAAATCAATAAAGGAATTAGGTTATATATTAAATGATTTAATATATTATGATTTTTATCATTTTAAACAAAAGCATTCAGAAATAATTCCATTAAATCCTGAAATTCAAGAAATGAGATATAATTTTTATGAAAAACAACGTCAAAAAAAAATAGAAGATGTAAAAGAATCATATAAAAATTTATGTTATAATAATAATGAAAATGATGAAGAAAAAAATATAAATATATCAAATCCTTTAATTAATAATTTTATAAATAATGATATTAAAAGTTCTGCTATTAAATATAATTTAAAATCTTTTGAAAGAATGAGAGCAAAAAGTGAATTAGATTTAATTCATATGGTTCAACATGAAATTCAAAGAATACTTATTAAACAAGATTCTGAAGAAAAAATAAAAATACAAAATGAAAAAAAAGAATTGTTTAAACAAGAATTACAAAAAAAAAGAATAATTGAAAATAAGAAAAAAATGCAAAAAGAAAAAGAAAAAAAAGAAAAAGAAGAAGAAGATAATAAAATAAGACAATTAAAAGATAAAGAAAAACATGAAGAAGAAACAAGAAAATTAAAAGAAGAACAAGAAAAAGAAAAAATAAGATTAATTCAAAATGCAAAAAAACAAAAAGAAGAAGAAGAAAGAAGAATTAAATTTAATGAAAAGATTAATAAAATTTTAGAAGATAATAGAATAAAATTATATAAAAGACAGCAAGAATTAGAATTAAAAGAGCAAGAAAGACAAAAAATCATAGAAAAAAAAAGAATAATGAAATCAGTAGAAAATTTTAAAAAATCACTTGAAAAAAAAGAATTAATTGAAAAAAAAAAATTAAATTTACAAAAACAAATAAAACAAATTCAAGAACAATATGAAGAAAAACAAAAAAAAAATGAAATAAAAAAAAAAGAATTTGAAGAATTAAGAATGAAAGAAATATTAAAAGAGAAGGAATTGTCAAAAAAAAAAGCACAAGAAATTCAAGAAGTTTTATTAAGAAATCAAGAATTAGAAAAGAAAAAAATAAATGATTTTAATGAAAAACAAAAACATATTCAATTAAAAAAAGAAGAAATTGAAAAAAAACAAAAAATAGAAAATGAAAGGAAATTAAAAGAAAATTTAGAGAAAGAAGAACATATTAAAGAAACTTTAAGAAGAAATGAAAGATTAGAAAAAGAAAAAAAAGAAAAAATATTAAAATTAATAAATAAAAGGGAAGAAAATACATTAAATTTTCAAAGAAAAAGAAGTTATGAAAATTTATTAAAAGCAGAAGAAATTCAAGAATATAGAATAATAAGAGAAGAAAGAGTAAAAATAATTGCAAGATTAAAAGAAAATAATAGAAATAAATTATATAAAAGTCTTCTTCAAAAAAGTGAAAGATTAAATGAATTTAAATTAATGAAATTAAAAATAATAGAAAAAAAGAATAAAATTCAAAAGGAAATAAATCGAAAAAAGAATTTATATAATAAAAAATTACAATCAATTTTTTCTAATAAAGGTTTAAATAATAGAAGTGTTAAAATTATTAGAAAAATGTTCCCAGATAATGAAAAAATAAATGAATTGATTGATAGTTATAGAACAAATAATTTGAAAAAATTAAGAACATTAAGTCAGTCAAATATATTAAATAATAATAGTATTTCTCAATCAAGAGAGATTAATAAAAGTTATATCAATATTAATAAAAAATTAAAAAAAAATGATATAAGTTCATTTAGAAATTATAATGATAAAACAAATAGAAGTGTAAATTTATTAAATCATAGTCCAAATCAATTTTCATTTTATTTAACTTCTATTGATAATAAAAAAAATATTAATGATAAAATAGATATTAGGAATTTTTTTAATAAAAATAATAATATAAGTTTTGAAAGTAATGAAAATTTAGATAATAGTTTTGAAAATAATTATAGTAAAAAAAGTTGTGAAGGAAATGAAAAAAAAAAATTTAGACAATTAAAGGAAAAAGAAATAATAAATAAAGTAAATCAATTTAAAAAAGAATTAAACAAAGATTTGGAAGAATTAATTTTAAAAGAAAAACAAAAAGAAGAATTAAGAGAAAAAAATTTAAATAACATAAAAACTCATAATGAAAAAAAAAAGTTAGAAAAAACATATGAAATAGAAAGAATTAAGGCAAGTGATGAAATTATTAAAAAAAATGAAGAAATAGAAAAAAAAATAAAAAAATATGAAAGTAATTTAAGATTTGGAATTATAGAGAGTTAAATATTTTTTTTATATAATAATTTTTTCAAAAAAAATGAAAATATGTAAATAAAATATTTTAAAAATTTTAAATATAATTTTTAAATATATCTAATTTTATTTTATAATATTAAAACAAGTTATTGTTTTTTTCTTTTAATTAAATTATAATCTATATTATTATCTTTATTTCTATCATCATTTTCATCTTCTTCAAATTCTTTTTTATCTCCTAATAATTCTTTATCTCCACCTAAAACTTCATAAAAATCAATTGCTTCATTAACTTTTACTTCAAATGCACTTATCATATTTTCAAATTCATTATCAAATTCAGGATTATTAAATATTTCTTTATTCCAAAATTCTTCTTTTGCTTGAAGGAAATATAATAAATTTTCATCTTCTTTTATTTCATTTTCTCCTCTTTTTCCACTTAAAAATCTAGAAATTAATCTTCTTACTGTTGTTGCTAATAACATTTTATCAATTAATTTTTTCTCACCATTTTCAAAATAATTTAATATTTTATTGGTTTCACTTTTTTCAATTTTTTTTTTATATTCTTCATTAACATTATCAATTATATATTTATAACATAATAATTCAATATATTCAAAAATTGATATTAAAATATTTAATTTAAAATCTTCATGTTTATTAAAAAATTCTTTACAATCATCATTTATTTTAACAAATTCAGGGGTATTTTTAATTGCTTCATTAATAGAAAAATCACTTTCATAATTTTCATTTTTTAAATAGAAAATTAGTAATTGTAAAGAAAACATAAATTCATTATAATTAATATTATTTTTATGAGTATAATCATATAATATTTTCCTTTCATTTTTTAATAGTGGTCTTTGAATATATTTAATAATAAAATCTTGAATAACAGTTGAATTTCCTCCTCTATATCCTTCAAATCCATATGTAACAAATCTTTCTGCTTCATTTTTAAATAATTTTTTCCCTGGTAAAATAATTTTACCTAATTCTTCTTCAATTAAATCATAATCATATTTAATAATTTTATAATTAGAATAATTAATACTAAAATCATTTTCAAAACAATTTCTTCTAGAAAAAGCAATTATAATTTCTTCAAAGGAATTATATAAAGAAAAATTAGTATCTAAATTTAATGAAATGACTTCTGCATTTGTAGCATCTTGTGCATAAATTTCTTTTTCTAATTGATCTTTAAAATAATGTAAAACTCCACTTTGACTAATATTTCCAATTATATTATTTAAAAATGTATTTTGCCAAATTATAAATTTTTGATATGCTGCTGCTAAATACATTCCATATAAATATTCACCATCATCATTTAATGCATATGCAATTGGATCTTCTTCATTTATATATTTTATATCCATTGGAGGACGACATTTATATTGTAGTAAATATCTATCTTTTAATTCAATATTTTTTTGTTTTCTTTTTAAAAAATCACTAAAATTTTTCCATCCTTCTTTAAATTGCTCAAATTGTTTTCTTAATATTTCATTTGTTAATGCATCTTTTATTTTTATTTCTTTTCCTTTATCTCTAGTTATCTTATATGTATATTTTTCAATCATTGAATTTGTAAATGGATTTATTTTTATTATATTTTGTAATGCATCTGTTTCACCATTATCATTTAAATAACTTGATATAATTGGATATTTTTGTTGATAATTTGGAATTAAATTTAAATTTTCTATTAAATGTTTTTTATTTGGATATTTTGGAATAATGAAAAATCTAAATAAAGGATATTTATTTTCATTATATAATAAAGGATTAATAGATTCTTGAATTATACTTCTCAAAGAATTAAAATCAATTTGATTTATTTTATTATTTGTTTCAATATAATTTTTTTTATATTCTTCATATTCATTAATACAATTATTAACAATGTCATTTACTTTATTTTCTATATTTTTCCTAATTTCAATAGTATTAACTAAAGGACATTTAGATAAACAATCACTTAATTTATTACAAATCATATTGAAAAAAATTTGAATTTCATGAATTCCTTTTGCTTTTAATGCATTTTCCAAATGTAAAAAAGTTTTAACCATAATTTCAAAAACTCCATTACTTTCATGAGGTAAATACTCTTTACAATCATCTTGATTAATAAAACCTATCAACATAGCAAAATAAATAGAAGAATAAAAAATCAAAGCAAGTAACCTATAAGAAATTTGATTTAACTCTCTAATTTTTTTTTCTTCATTATCAAAAAATTTCATAGTAACTTTCTTAACTCCTAAATGATCACTTTTATTTTTTGCTTCAACTTCTTTTTTTAATACATCAATAGTTGTAGTTCTAAACTTATGTTTTTTTTTATCAGGATGTTCTAAACACCATTTATTTTCATTCATATATTTTAAAACTTCTTGTTCTTGTTTTTTATTTAAACAAACTCTAATATGTCCATCTCTATCAACAGGAACATGCCAAGTTCCTCCTATTTTTTTTTTACATACAAAACATTCACTTTCCATCATTGGTAAACCACATGGTACTACATTATACCATTGACCACAGGAACATATGTATACTCCTTCATATGCATTGTTTGATTTTTTTAAAAAATCTTCCATTCCTATACAGGAATTTATCCATATATTTTCATTTGGTTCATCTCCTGGAATATATGATTTTTCTATTATTGATTTTATGTCTTTTGATATTAATTCAGTGTAGAAAAAATTTTTTTTTTGATTTTGGGTTTTTGATAATATTTTATATACGAAGAGAAGCATTTCTAATTCTTTCATTTTTATTCCTTTTAAATATTCTTGTTTTATTTTTATTAATTTGTCACTGTCGTATAATATTGATAAGAAAAGTTTTAATTGATCAGTTATTTTTAAATTTTTTATTAATCCTAATGACCATGTTGAAAATTTATTTAAAATGTTTTGATTGTCTTCTATAAAGTTTTCTTTACTTAAATTTGAAAATATTTTATTTACTGTTATATCAAAAAATACATCAAATCCTTTATTTTCATTTATTAAATTAATAAAATCATTTGTGGAAATATTTCTAAATTCTTTTTCATATCCTGCAGAAAATTTAAACCAATTATCTGAATATAAATCTAATTGTTCCATTGGTAAAAATGAATAATCAAAATTTGAAATTGATGTTTCTTTATTGAAATCAAATTCATTTACTATATTATTTAATTGTATTTTTCCAAAATCAAAAATTTTAAATTTATTATAATCATCTA
Source organism: Isotricha sp. YL-2021a (assembly GCA_023806865.1). Lineage (NCBI taxonomy): Eukaryota > Ciliophora > Litostomatea > Vestibuliferida > Isotrichidae > Isotricha > Isotricha sp. YL-2021a. The sequence goes on from JAJJLH010002011.1 coordinate 17,168, forward strand.
AATTACATTTTACTAATTTTAAAATAAAATATTTCACTACAGTTCTAAAATTACTTTTCTTAGGTTCATTAATAATATCAGTTATATTTGAAATATTACCTGCCATTTTTCTTTTCTCATCATTCATTAAAATTTCAATTAAGTTTGTTAAATAAACTTTGATATATGCAATACACATTAAAAGAGCTAAATGAGGATATTTATAATTGTTATTTAATTTTTGATTTAGATAATCATCAATATAATTTAAACTTTTTTTGAAATACTTTAAACTCAATTTATTAATTGTTGATTGTATTTTATCTTTTTCTTCTAATTCTTCAAAATTTTCAAAATATGAAATAACATATGATTCAAATAAATATAAAATTATTTCATCAAATAATTTATTTTCTTTTTGATTTTCTAATTCATTATATATAATATCTTCATCATCATTTTCTTCTGCAAAACTTAAATATTCATCTAATAATTCATTTTCATTTTCATTTTTATCTTCTTCAATATTTGGTCCTATTTCTTTTCCTAACATAACTCCTAAAAATTGTCCTGAACTTAAAATTAAATTATTATCATGAATAACATAATCTAATAATTTTATTCTATACTTTTTATCTGATATCTGTTTTATTTTACCATCAAAAATAAACATTAATATTTGGGTGAATTTTTCTTTATCTTTAATTTGTTCTTTTAGAAAATCATATTCTCTACTTAAATTATTTATTAATTGTTCTATTTTTTCATCATTATTTAACTCTGTATTTGTATGAATTTCACTTTCTTTTTTCATAATATCAATCAATTCTTTTATTTCATTATCTTTTCTTTGATCTTCTTCAGAAAGATAAGGAAGAATTTGAATAAAAGATTGTAAATTAAAAATTTCTTTTGAAAATAATCTTAAATTGGTTTCTATTTGTAATGCATTTTGTAAGATATTTTTAATATCATTTGAAAAATCACAAAATTTATCGTATTTTAAATCAATAAAAAAATCTGCATCATTTAAAATAGATTTAATACAAGATTCAAAAATAGAAAAAAAAGCAAAATTAATCATTTTTTTAAATTGTGGATTTCTTTCAGAAACTTCAAAACTAATTTGATTATCATCAATAATTTCAATTATAATTTCAAATAAATTTTCTTTATATGATTGAATCTTATTAAACATTTCTAAAATCATATAAATAATTTTAGAATAACTTTCTATCCATAATATTGTCTTTGATAAATCTTTAATTAAATTTTCTTTTCTTTCTCCAAATTTTTTTTCTACTAAAGTATTTAAAACTAAATAAAATTGAGAATAATTATAACCATTAAATAAATTTCCTAAATAAATAGTAAAATAATCTTTATAAATTTTTTCAACATTAAATTCAAATTCATTTTCATTTTCTTCTGTTTTTTCTTTTTCTAATTGTTCAAAATATTTAAAAATATCATATTTTTTAAATTCAACAACAACTTTATTAATTAAAATTTCTGATTTTGTATTATAATCACTTAATTCTTTTTCTAATTCTTCATCTTCATTAAAACTATTTCTAATAGTATCTTCATTTAAGTAAAATTCTTCTTTTAATTCATTAACATATAGAATAATATTTTCAAAAATTGGTTTAATTCCAGGAATATACATTCCCATTAATATTTGAACATCATTACTATTCATTTCTAAACTTGGTTTTTCATCTCCTAATTCTAATTGATCAAAATATTTATTAAAACAATTTACTAAGAATTTATCATTATTATTATTTTCATTTATTAAAAATGATAAAACTTGATCTCTTTCACATTTTACTATTAATTTTGTTAATATCATTTTTATTGTATGGATTTGGAAATTTTTTATTCCTGTTATGAAATCTATATCATCTTTTTGTAAACCATTTGGATCTTTAAATAAAACTAGTGCTATATTTTCTGAGTTTATTATTTCTCTATCAATTATTGATTTTATTTTTTCTTGGAATTGTTCATTATCTATTATTTTTTCAGTTAGTTTTTTTTGATAGTCTTGATTATTAAAATTATCAATTTTATTTTTGAAATTGTATTTTATTGAAGAAAATGAATTAAATATATTTTTATTTATTTCAGTTTCAATATTAATTAATTCTTTTATTGCAAAAACTTCTTCATTTTTTTTTTCTAAAATTTCTTTTATTGATACATTAAGTCCGTTTAAATTATCTATAAATATTTGATTAAATCCTGCTAAATGGGATATTAATGATTGATTTTTTATAATTTTTTTTAATCTTTCTTTTTCTTCTTTTTCTTTTTTTTCTTTTTCTTTTAATTTTTCTTCTTCATTTTGGAACATATTATTTCTTTTCATCATCATATTATTTTTTTTAATTTCTCTTTCAATTCTAAATAAATGAACCATAAAAATAAAAATTTTAGATTGTAATTTTTCATTTTCTTTAATATAATTTTCAAGATAGAATTTAATAGAATTCATTTTTTCAGTATCATTAGGTAAAAATTGTAATAAACAAACATTTAAAATTTTGCTTTCACCAAAATTTAATAATTCTTTATCTAAATCATTTTCACTTTTCAATTTTGCCACATTAATTTTTAATAAAGAATCATTCATAATTTTTAAATTAAAAATATTATTAAAAATTTCTTTATTTTCATCTCTATCAACAATTTTAATATTTCCTAAAATACTAGAAAAAGTATAAACAACATTCATTTGAGAATTAGTTTTTTTTAAAAAATTAGATAAATTAGTATGTTCCCCTTCATTATAAATATCAAAAATTTGATTTAAAATTCCTGGATTTTTCACATCAAAAGTAGAAGTTTTAGCAGCAACTAAAATATCTTGAGAAAAAGTAGGAACAATTTTTTTTAAAATTTCATTTTGAATACTATCTTCATCATTATTTTTATTAGAAAAAGCAATTCCTAAAAATTCTTCTTTATCACAATTAACTAATTGATTTTCTAATTCAAATTTAAATTTAGGAGACATTTCATAAGCTAATTTAGAAATACTATGAATTATATTATATAAATCATCTACTTTTTGTCTTATTTCAGGAGATAATAATGATTCAAATGATAAAATATGCTTTTCAAATCTATTTAAAAATGGTGCTTCTTCTTTTTCTATTTCATTTTCATCTACTAAAATAATACATTTAAAATCTTCATGAACTTGAGATAATGCATTATTTGAAGAACCTAATGCAATTCTTGCAAAATTTTTATTTGATACTTTTGTAAAGTTTTGATTAAATAAATCATATAATGAAGGATAAATTGATTCTAAATCTTTTAATATTAGAACTTTTCCCATTTCCATACAAGTTAATATTTTATTTAATATTTTTACAGAGTAAAATTCTCCTATTTGATCATTTTCAAATTGACTTCCTATATAAAAAATATATTCATTTCCCATTTCTTTTAAAATATTCCCTAATAAATATGGACTAATATTATTTTTACTAATAACTAATAAATACCTTCCTTCCTTATCTTTAATATTTCTTTTAATACATTCCATTACATCATATTCATTTTTAGGAATAACATTATCATATCTTTTTTTAAATATTTCCTTAATAACTCTAATAGAATTTTTATTACCTTCCAATCTACTAATACCACCAAAATTTCTTTCTAAACATTCAACACCAACATTAATAATTGAATTATCATCTAAATCATCCAAAGTTAATATTTTATTACTAGCATTTTTAATTAAATTATAAAAATCTCTTGTTCCATGAAATTCTTGGAATTTATTATTAACATTTAATTTTAATTTATATTCATAATATGTATTTGCTAAATTTATAAAAAATTCATGATTATTTTCACTTAAATTTTCATCATATGATTTTGCAATAGTTAAAGCAGTTAATTGTAAATCTTCTTCATCAGGATCTGGAATTGCTAAAAATATTCCTCTATTCATTTTACTTGCATCAAGAGTCCAATTTGATATTCCAATAAAGGCAATTTTATCAATATTATCATCATATTCTAATTCAGAATGTATTACTTTTAAAGGATTATTAGGTGAAATTTCAGCAAGTCCCATTTCATCAAAGTATATCATTGATATTATATTATCTTCATAATTATTTTGACCATATTTATTTTGTTCTTTTCTCTTTTTTATATTTTGTATAATATTATGAGCTTTTTGGAATATTGATAAAACTCCTTTTGATGTACTTGTCTTTGAACCTTGATATGAATTCATTATTATTTTTGGATAATGTTTAAAAAAATTACTTTCTGAATTTTCACCTTTCATTGATTTGTATATTAATTGTACACTTAATGATTTACTACAACCTGGTTTTCCACATATAAAAACAGGGACTTTTGCATTTATACATACAAATAATGTAAATAAATTATCTAATAATGCTTTATTTTTTGCAATTCCTTGTTCAATATTTACATTTGATGCTATATATTCTTCTTCTCTATTTGGTACTTCTAAAAATGATTTTTTAAATATTTTTTCCATTATACCTATATATTCATTTCTTATTCTTTTTTCTGATATTCTCATATAATAACAAATAAATATTGATAAATTAATAACTTCTAATAAAAAGTTTTCATTTGATAAATTAATAAATGATGATTTTACATCATCATTTTCTGAATCATATTTTTTTTTGTTTGTTAAATATTCATAAAAGAAATCAAAAAATATATTAAATCTTCTAACTTCTCTTAAACTTACTGAAGATGCTTCATTTTTTTCTCTAATAAAATTTTGACTTTTCGAAATTGCTTCAACAGAAATATTTCTTGCAAATTCAAAGTCATCAAAATTAATATCACCTTTTTCACATCTTTCATATATAGTCTTTGTCACAATACTTTTTATGTATTTCAGTTCATCTTCCTGAGTTAAATTTCCAAAATCAAAAACATAATTTAATAGAGAATAAGGTAAAGGATTAACAGTATAAACTAAGTTTCTTCTTTTTTTATCTTCTTTAGCAACTAATCCAATAATTTCTATTTTTTTTGTCAAACTTCTATAAGGATTACAAGCAGCAATAAAAGTAACTCTAGGATCAATTTTTCTACCATTTATTGTATGTTTACACATCATTTCACTTATTAAACCCATTGAATTACAAGTATTAATTTCATCTAAAAAAATCCAAATTTTATGTTTAATATCAATATTCTTAAAAAATTCTATATTTTGATTATCAAGAATTAAATTAATATCATTTTTTTCTTTTATTTTACCTTCCATAAATTCTATTATATCTCTATCAGATATTCCTGCATGAATATTTAATATTTTCATTTCACTTTTTAATAATTGAGATATTATTCTTATTAATGATGTTTTACCACAACCTGTTTCACCCATCATTATTACTGGAATATTTGCTTGAATTCTAAAAAGAATTAAAATCATTTTTATAAAGTTATCTGATGTAAAAACATATGAACCAACTATACTTTTTATTGTTTCTTTATTATTATTTTTTTGATTTTTTTCTAATCCTGTTGGAATATTTAAATCTAGAACTTTGTTTAATTCTTCATAGAATTTTTCATGATTAATATTTTGATAATCTATTAAATCAATCTCTTTTTTTTTATCTATTACACCTGAATTATATAATTCTCTTAATCTTTGATATTCAGGTTCAGTTTTTTTACAATTTGTAATAATACTCAAACTAATACCATCTAAATTAAAAAATATTAAACTAGGTCTAATTTGTTTATATGAAATAATTTCTTTATTTTCTAATTTTTTTATTGCTTCTTCTAAATCTTTTTCTTCATCATATTTCCCACTTTGTCTATTTTGAGTAAAAACTTGATTTTGAATTAAATTTGTATATGCACCTTTTGTAAAATGCTCAGTATTTTTAATTAAAGCTTCAATCATAAAACTTCTTATTTTTAATAATTCTTTTTGTTTTTTGCCTATTGCAAATTGATATATTTGTCCAGCATCTAAATATAAATTATTTGTAAATAAAATTAATTGTGATGCTATTATATTTATAAAACTTAATTTTTGATAATAATTTGAATTTTCAACTTGAAAAAATTTATTTAATAAATTTTGACATGTTTGCTGATCTAAACTTTGTGCTTGTAACATATTTTTATGATTTTCATTTGATATTCCTTTAATATAAACATTAGCTTTATTAATTTTGTCTTCATCAAAAAATTTAAGATAATTACAAACAATTTGAATATTAGAAGTAATATTATCAGAAATTTTTAAATTAGGTAATTCTTTAATTGAAATAATTTTCTTTTTAAATAAATTTAAAATAGGAAATTTCATCATATAATTTACAAAACCATATGGAATTTCAATCATAATATTTACTTTATTTCCTAAATAAAAAATATTTTCATTTCTAGAATACCATTTAGTAATTAATAAAGAAAATAAAAATTCTTTCATTAAATTAACTTTATTAGTATCATATAAATCAAGATGAATAACTGAGTTTGAATTATATTTAAATTCTTTTAATCTTTCAATTACTTCATCTCTAGTGAATTCACCACCAACTGGGAAATAAATATAATTTTTTTGCAATAGTTTAATAAATTCTTTTATATAAGTTGATTTACCAACCCCACAAGCATCAGAATAAATAATTTGAATATCATCATTATTAAAAATAATATCTTTATCATCTAAATTTGGAATATCTAAAATATTATGTCCATTTATTTTTTTAATTTCTTGAATTATTGCAGATGCCATATCATAATAAACAAATAATAAACAAGAAACCATATTTTTTCTATTTTCAATAAAAATACTATTTAATATATCTAAAATATCTTGCCATATTTGGACTTGTAATTGTTCAATATTCATTATTACAAAAAGTGATTTGTATTCACATAATATTGCTCTATATAAAAATGCTGTAACTTCTACTGAGGATGTTTGTTCATTACAATATAATAAAGTTTGAGGTAATGGTATATTTCCAGTTAAAATTTTATAAATTTTTATTACATCCTTTTCTATTGATTCTTTTGAAGAATAAGATGATTTTAATCCTTTATAATCATCCTTTTTTAAAAGATTATTTTGATATATATCAGATTGATCTATATTAATTTCATCAAATAATTTAATTAGATATTGATTTGAATTAATTAAAGAATCCTTTATTATATCCCCCGAATCCTTATATTTAAATTTAATTTCCTTATAATTATTATTTGTTATATATTGAAGTATATGTGTTATATTTCCTTTTTTATATTTTAAATATTTTGTAAATAAACTAAATTCCTTTCCATATAAAAATCTAATTAATGAACAATTTAAATAATTATCTTTTTGTAAAATATTTTGTCTTGTTAATATTTCTCTTATTTTTGTTATATCTTGTGAAATATCATTGCCATTAATTTTTGCTACTCCACGATTAATTAATATTTTATATTTCATATCCTCAGGATATCCTTTTTCATTAATTTCATTAACAAAATCTATTAATTTTTCAATATTATTTATTAAAGATGAAAATTTATGAGCAAGTTCAAAAAAATTATCTTTATTGTCATCATCTTTTTTTTTTAAAAGTGCCCTATCTCTTACTTCTAATACTTCATCAAAATTGAATTTTTTCTCATTTTTATTTTTATCAATAACAGTAACATAACATATATATATTCCATTTTTATTTTCAATATTAAAAAATGAAGAGTTATAAATATCTCTAACTTTTTGTTTTGTAAATTCTGATTTATCAATATTCTTAGTATATAGTTCTTTAATCTCATAAAAATTTTGATTGACTTTAGATAAATATCCTTCAATATTTTTAAATTTATTTGTTAATTGAATAAGGTTTTGAAAAAATTCTATATCACTTAAATTGGTAAATTTCCTTAATTCAACAATAAAATCAATACATTTTATCAAATCTTGAATATCACTTGCTTTAAGTGAACTATTATCATCTTCTCCAACAAATTCAGCCAAATTTCTCATATCATCTATAGTTTTATCTTTTATAAATGGTAGAAAATCAATTTTATTTGTTAATAAATTTAATACTAACATATGTGGTGACTCACTCATTACATCAATTTTTACTTTTTGTAAATAGTCTATGATATTTGATAATTCATTTAAAGAAAGCTCTTTTTTTAAAGAATCTAAAATTTTATTAATTGAATTTGTAAAATCTCCTTTTTCAATTTCAAAATTTTTAAATAAATATTTTAATCCTTTTAATGTAGATAACATTTTATTCTTAGATGCAAGTAATATTAATACTTCTTCAATCCTTTCAGTATTTTTTTCTATTTTAAAATAATTTTTCAAAAAATCCATTTCTTTTTTGAGACTATCTTTTCTTTTAATAGATTTTAAAATTAATTGGAATATATCAGGTTTAATCATATAAAAATTAGTTTGATCAAATAAATTTGAAAGTGTTTCAAATGATTTTTTTGTATTGTTTAATTTTATTCCAATATTTTCCCCTTTTGAATCTTGGAATATTGCTTTAAAAAAATTTGAAAATTTAAACATATTATAACTTTTTGCTAAATCTATATAACGTTCGGTATATTTATTTATATCACTTTTATATTTTATAGAATCTTTTAATTTACTATTTGAAATAGATTTATTTAAATTTGTAATTTGTAGTTTGTCTTGGCAAGAAGGATAAAAAGCTATTATGAATAATAAAATTTCTTTTATATCATTTTTTGATTGAAATAATAATTTTATTCTATTGATAATGTTTCTATACAATTCTTTTATATTATTTTCATCAAATAATAATAATAGTCTATTTAAAATTGTTTTATCATTTTTTTTTTCAAGATTATATATATTTGTACAATTTGTAAAATCTATATTATATTCATTTAAATCTTTATAAATTTTTTTAATTAGATTATTAGTTAATTTAATGTAATCTAAATCTTTTAAATTATTATCATCAAAATATTTACTTTCTTTCATAAATTTATAAATTTTATATTTCTCAGTATCTTTTTCTTTATAAATATCTTCATCTTTCATAATTAAGGGATTAAATTTTTTAATTAATTCTTTTAAATTTTTTTTTTTAACTTTTCCTAAAAGAAGTGTTATTGTATCCACATTAGCATTGATTAAATCTTTTTCAAAAATATTTAATAAAAATTGACTTAATTCTTTGTCATTATTACCTATCATATTATAAGTTTTTATAATAATTTCTTTTGATTTATCTGGGCTTAATATTTTATCTATTTCATTTATAATTTCTTTAATAAAATTTTTATTTCCTATATTTATATTTATTGTAATATAACTAATTAAAATATATTCTGTGTTTTTACTTCGACCTTTAGATTCTTGTAATAAATGTTTCAATTTTTCATGGACAAACTTTAAAATGTCTTGAATTTTTTTTTCAAAATTAACAAAATTAAAAACAAATTGAAAATCATCAAAATTTTTAATTGTATTTACTAATCCTTTATTTAATTCAATATATGATTGAAGTGGAAGAATTTTTTCAAAATTTATTTTATGATATATATGAAAAAAATTGTTAATTTCATCATTATTATTTTTACTTAATTTAGAAAAATTAATCCTTTCTAAAATGAAAATAATATTTTTTTTATTGTTATACATTTTTTCTGTATTTGGTTTTTGATAATAAGGATCTTTACTTAAACATTCTAACATTTCAAGATTTATTAATTTATCATTCAATATTTTATTTTCACAAATATTATGATATTTTTCTTCTATTTCAAATATAATTTTTTCTGAATGTTTTGATTTTAATAAAATTTCTTTTATTTTATTTAAATTTTCAATATTATTACCACAATTAGATAATATTATTTCATAAAAATTATCTGGAATAATTAAAATTTTATAATTAATTTTTTTTGAATATTCTTCAATTTTATTTACAATAGTAAATATATCATTTAACTCATTTTCTTTTGGTTTACATTGACAATCATCTATTTTTATATTATTGTTGTCTTTTTTTAATAATTGATAAATTATTTCTTTATTTTTTTCAATTACTTTTAACCAATTAGAAAATTCCTTAAATTTTTTTAAAAGACAATTTAATTGTTCATATGATTGAATAAAATTAAACATAAATATAATATTATTATCATTATTTGGTTTAAACATTATTTCATTTTTGAAAAATAAATCAATTAAATTGATTTCAAATTCATTGTTATAATTTTTAATTTTTTCATTCATTATTGATTGGAATTCATCAGGTAGTAAAACATTATAATAATAAAATATAATAAATAAATAAAGTTTTTCTGCAAAATTTTTTTTCTTGTTTCCTACAACTAAATCAAGAACTTTATATGATTTTTTATAAATTAATTTCAAAACAGCAGAATGTGTTTTGGAATCAATTTTATCTTTCATAATAATTTTATCTGATTTAAAATAAGATAAAAGAGTTTTTACATAATCAGTGGTAAATACTTCTTTAAAAATATCTAAATAAAATGCAAAATCAATTGTCTTATTCTTTGAAATTAGTTTCATAACATCTCTATTTAAATTTTTTTTGACATAAGATGATTGAAGCTTATTTTCTTTAAGAAATTCACAAAAATATTTATATTGAATTCTTCCTGAAAGATTTGTACATTTTGGGAGTATATAATTTGTTGATTCTTTAATCATTTTGAATTTTACATCAAAAAGGAAATTATCATTTGAATTTAATATATATTTATCTGAACTATATGCATCTGAATAATAAATACAAAATTCTTTATTATTTGTATTATTTAATTTTTTTATATTATATGAAGAAGATAATAAACAAGGTTCACATATATTATTAGTAGCAGGAAATATTTTTTCACAAACGAATGTTTGAAAATCTTTGTTAATTGATAATTGTTCATATTTAATTTTTCCAATTTCTGGAAATAATATTAAATATATTTTAAATATCTCTTGATTTGGATCTGGAATTGTTTCACTTTTTTCCATTTATTTTTAAGAAATTTCTTTATGATAAAATAATTTAAAAAAATAGTTAACTAAGAAATTTACTTTTAATTAATCTTTAAATATATATTGAGGTATTTTAATTTTTTATAAATAATAAAATAAAAATTTTATATTAAAAATTATATATTTATCAAAAACTTAATTGTAACTAATATTTGAATATATATATTTTAATAAAATTTAATAATTTGAATCACCATAAAACAGACTAAAAAACTCAATTGAATATTTTTTAGATAATAAAAAGTTAAAAAAAATAAAAATTAAGATTTAATTTGTGTTTTAAATAATATTGAATCCTTTGCAATAACACTTTTCTTCTTATTTAATTCTTTTAAATGTTTATTTATTAATTCAATATTTTTTCTAATTGGAAAAAATTTATTATATGAAAAAGACATATTTCTCCTTTTTGGAGTATAACTTAAACTTTTGGATGTATATTTTTGAAAAAGATTTTTATATCTATGATTCAAATTATTTTCATCAAAAATTATTTGTCTAGGTTCTTCTTCTTTAAAAAAATATTCAATTCTTTTTCCTCTTCTAGAAGAAATATTTAAATCATCTTCCATATATTTTAATCTTATATTCCCTTGTAAATGAGTATAAAAATCAATTCTTGTTGACATTTCTGGTTTAGGTAAAGGAAATTTTAATTTTGTAATTTTTTTTTTCGGTAATAAACATTTTACACTTCTATTATGATTTAAAATTGTAAATGAATTTTTTAAATCCATTTGTTTTTTATAAAAATCATAATTTCTAAATGGGAAAAGATTTTTTGTCGGTAATATAGGAAATTTATTATGTTCATATAATAAATTAGTTGTATAAACATCTTTTTGTAATAAAAATCCACTTTGAATACTTTTATGTTTTAATGAAAACATAATAATAAAAAAATTTATTAAAAATTATTAATTTAAAAAAATAAAAGAAATAAAAAAAAATATTTTAACTTAAAATTACAAAAAAAAAATATCCTCAATTTTTCAAAAAAGAAATAAGAAAACAGGCAAAATACAAATTCAATTCAAACCCACCAAAACAAAAAAAAGTCAAAAAAAAAAAAAAAACCAAAAAAATAAAAAGCTCAAAAAAAATTAAAAAAATAAATAAAAACCCAATTATAAAAAATAATCAGGTGTATACTTAGCAATAGGAGCTTCTCCTCTTCTAGGAGCAGAATCAAAAGTCTGAATCTGATAACCCATAACTTCATCAACTTCCATAATAGCAGCGACATTTCCACATCTATAACAATAATTAGGAGCAGAAAAAATAGTTAAAACATTATTATCATGAGTCCATTGATACCCTCCCATCATTAATTGATGAGCTCTACAAATCATTTTCAAATTATTAGTAAAATTAAACTTACTACTAATATCCCCACCGAAAATAAATCCAGCACCTCTAGGGCTTGGTCCCCATCCTTCTCTTTCATCAGGATCACTCCACAATAAATCACTCATAGGACCTTCCTTAGGTAATTCTTGTTTACGATCTAAAGCATTAATATCATTTAAAGTTGAAATATCAGGACTTAATCCACCATGTAAGCAAAATATTTTATTATCAACTAAAGCACATAATGGTAAATAATCAAATACATCTGTAAATATATTCCATACATTACCATTATTACCATATTTACGAAGACATTCATCATAGAAACCATATACTTGTGATGTTTGACGTGATTCATGATTTCCACGAAGTAAATAAATTTTTGTTGGGTATTTTATTTTTAATGCTAGGAGAAGGGATACTGATTCTACACTAAAACAACCACGATCAACGTAATCTCCTAAGAAAAGATAGTTTGTGTCTGGACAGTTTCCTCCTACTTTAAATAACTCTAGGAGATCATGAAATTGACCATGGATGTCACCACATATTGTTACTGGACAGTGAACTATTTGGACGTTGCTTTCTTTTATTATTATTTCTTTTACTTTGTCACATAATGCTTTTACTTCCAGTTCTGGGAGGAATTTACAGTTGAAAAGATCCTCGATTTGTTTGTCTAGATCACGGATGTTTGGCATTTTTTTTTTTAATTATGGGTAATTTTTTTTAATTTTTAATTTTTAAATTTTTATTTCGATAATATTGATTTATTATTTTATTATATTTTTTTAATTTATTAAATTTATAATTAAAAAAATTTAGATATTAAAAATGAACATATAATTTAATATATTCATATCAAAAATATTTATTTTACAAAAAAATAACAATAATAAAATATATAATAAAAATATATTTTATTAGTTGAATTAAATATCAATCAAATCTTCATCAAACACAAATTTATACTTTCAATTAAAAAATAAAAAGGAATAAAAAGAAGTAAAGATATTAATTTAATAATGATACCTTAAAATAATAACTCTATTATTATTTCATGGAAAAAAATAATTAAAAATCATTAAGTTTTTAATTATTGAAATAAAGAAAAAATATTAAATTAAATTTAAAAAAGTAATATTTGTTTTTTTATTAAATAATAATTTAAAATTGTCTTTATCAATTTATATAAATTAAAAACAAAACAAAAAATTTCATTCACAAAATAAATAAAAAAAATAAAAAAAAATGTCTTCATCATTAAAAGATTATAAAATAGGAAAAATAATAGGTCAAGGTGCATTTGCCTATGTATCATTAGTATCCCGAAAATCAGACAATCAAATATTTGCAATGAAAACATCAAAAATAGGAAATTTATCATTAAAAGGGAAAGAATCTGCCTTAAATGAAATTAGAATATTATATTCATTAGATAATCCAAATATAATATCATACATTGATTCATTTTTTGATGAAGAATCAAAAACTTTAAACACAATAATGGAATATGCAGAAAATGGTGATTTATCAAAAAAAATATTATCATTAAAAAAGAAAAAATATCATTTTACAGAAAATCAAATTTGGAAATTTGTAATTCAAATATTATTAGGAATGAATTATTTACATGAGAATAATATAATACATAGAGATTTAAAAAGTGCAAATATTTTCATAACAAAAAATGGAATATTAAAAATAGGAGATTTAAATATTAGTAAATTTTCTTTAAATGGTTTTGCAAGAACTCAAACTGGAACTCCATTTTATTGTTCACCTGAAATTTGGGATGATCATGCATATGATCAAAAAAGTGATGTTTGGTCTGTTGGTTGTATTATTTATGAATTATGTACTTTAAATTTACCTTTTAATGGAAAAGATAAAAATGAATTGGCTTTAAATATTAAAAAAGGTTATTATGATAAAATTTCTGATTATTATTCTAATGATTTAAAAACTTTAATTAGTTATATGTTAATTGTTGATCCTAGAAAAAGATTTTCTACTCAACAGTTAATTCATTGTGATATTGTTAAAAAGAAAATTGATATGTTGAAAAATGATGGTTTTTCTTTTATTTTTAAAAGTAATGAAAATAAATGTAATGTTCAAATGATTGATACTATTAGATTACCTCAGGATTTAAATGATATTAATAAAAAATTACCAAAGAAAAAAAAAATTAAGAATAATATTGAAAATGAAATGATGAAGTATGATGAATTTGAAACTATGAAATCTAATAAATTGAAAAATATTTCTAAAGAAATTAAAAATGAAATAAAACATGAAGAAATGGATAATAAAAAAGATAAAATCGAAAAACAAAAAAATCATTATGAAAATAAAAAAAAAGAATATAAAGAAAATGAAATGAATAATAATAAATTTAATATGAAACAAGAAATAAATAATAAAGTAGATGATAAAAAAATCCATTGTTTATTAAATCCAAATAAAATAATAACACCAAATCCTAATGAAAAAATTCTATTTAAAAATCATATTAAAAATCAACCAGTAAAATTAATGAATAATGTTTCATTAGAAGAAAAAAAACAAAAGGAAAATATAAATAATAAAAAAAATAAAAATATTAATAATAAACATAGACCAATTAGTTCAAGAGATAAACCAAATAATTTAAATAAAATACAAAATGGGAATAAAAGACCATCAAGTAATATTCATTCAAATAAAAAAGAAAATAAAAATATAAATAATTTAATTAATAATGTTAATCATAATATGATAAATAATAATCCTGATATAAATCAAATAAATAAAAATAAGAATATAAAAAATGTAAAAATTGAGAAATTCAATTACAAAAAAAAAAAACATCATGAAAGAAGAATTGATAAAATATATAAAGCAATGGGATTTAATTGTATTCAAAAAAAAGTGAAAAATATGAATAAAAAATAATTATTATATATAAATAAAAATTAATATTTTAATTTAAAATAATTTCAAAAAATTAATCATTTAAAACTAAAAATTAATTAAAAATGACAGATAAGAAAAAAATACAAATAATAAATTTAAATACATTAATAAAATCATCAAATAAGAAAATAGAAAGAGAAGAAGATTTAGAAAATAAAAAGGAAACAATTAAATCAATAGATAAAATAAATTCAAAAATAAAATTAAATTATTTTGGTAAGCAAGTATCATTTTCTAAAAAAGTTTTAGAAATAGAAAATGAAGATGAAATAAATGAAAATGATATTATAAATAATAATAATTTAACACCTGAAAGAAATAAAAATACTTCAACAAGATATAAAAAGGCAAAAGAACATATAAAAACACCTTTTAGATTTCAAAGTAAAAAAACTATTACAACAACTGCTTTTAGTAGAAAGTCAAATCTTTCAAGAAAAGCTCTTTTAAATGAAGATGATTCTTTTGAAGATTTTAATTTAGATAAAAGTTTTTTTACAATGGAAAATGATGAATTGTCTTTTTTTTCAATTGATGATTATTATAATAAAATTAATTTTTCTTTTTAAATTTATTTTTTTTTGTAAATAATATAATAATATTTAATACAATTCAATAAAAATAAAAAATATTAAATTATGTTATTTTTATTTATTATATTTTGAGATTAATTTCTTCATTATTCTCTTGATTATTACTATTAGTATTAGTTTTATTTGTATTTTTTTTCTCAATATTATTTTCTTCTTCTTGTTCTTTCTTTAGTTTTTCATAATAAACATTAGGATCATAGTTTTTTTGAATTTTAGGTTTAAATGTAAATAAATAATCATCATTATTTTTATTATTTTTCTTATTCATTCCATAATTAATAATTTCTCTTTTTTGCAAAAATTCTAAAGTATCATATAATTTAAAACAAGCAGCAGAAAATTCATCTTTATTTAAAGTTTCATTATCTTCTTTTAGTTCAATAATTATAGGAGAAAGAATTTTTTGAATATTTTTTGGTAAACCATTTGTATATATATTAAATTTTGAAATAATACCATCTTGATCTTTATCTAAAATATAAAATATTTTTTCAAAACAATTTACTTTTTGTTTAATAAAAATTTCATTACTTTGTTCACTGGCAAATGTTTCTAAAGGACAAAATTTTTCATTGATTTCTTTTTCTACTTGTTGTTTTTTTATTATCTGTTTTTTATGATCAGAATATAAATTATTAAAAATGTCATTTGAATTTCTTTTTAATATATTACTTTTTTCATTTATTTTTGGTTTAAAAAATTTTTGTCCAGTTATTGAATCAATATTATTTTCAATTTGACTTTTCATTTGTTTTTTTTTTTTCATTTGTTCTTGAATTAAATGCATTTTGCCTTTGATCAAATGGTAAATTCGTCATTTCAGTATGATAAACTTTATTAATTGAAGGTTTAAATGAATTATTATAAATTGAATTAGTTAAAAATTCTCTTTTTGTTTTTAATTCTTTTGAATTTTGATATAATTGTTCATATCTTGGAATTAAATTCTTATTTTTTTCTTTAGTTTTATTTATTTTAGGTGAAAAATAACAATTTTCATCTTTTTGAGCATATCTCTCTTTTAAATATGATAATTTCCTATCAATATATTCTCTATAATATAATATACTATCATCATTATCATAATTTGATTTATTATTATTTCTATATGATAATGTATAATATGACATTTTATTTATTTTTGGTTTAAATGTACATGTATTATTTAATTTTGTTTCTTCTTCATTTTTGATTTTTTGAATTTTATTATTTATTTTATCATTTATTTTTTCACATTTATGATATAGTCTTTCCCCATAATTTATATTTGGCTTTTCTTTATTATCATATAATAATGATTGTATTTGATTAGTTGATTTTATTCTATAATTTGAATTTGAGTTTATTTTGTTATTATTTCTAGTTGAAAAATTAGTATGTGATCTTTTAAAATTGTCATTATAAAATACATCAGTTTTATTATCATTTGAATCATTTATTGATAAATTATTTGATAGTGTTAATTTTTTTCTAGTTGAACTACATATTGTTGGTGCTCTATATGAATAATTTGTTTTATCAAGTGAATTGTTTTTTTTTGGTATTTTATTATTTTTTAAATTTTTATATAATTTTTTATTATTAGTATTAGGTTTTTTATTTTTAAAATAAGAATTTTCATTTAAATTTTCAAATATTTCTCTTTGAATTTTCTCATTTTTTTTATTAATTTTATCAACTGGTTTACTGAGATCATCATAATCATTTGATAATAAAGATCTTATTTCAGTTGATTCTTTTGTAGTTAAAATTCTTTTATTATTAATTAATGCATTTTTGATTTTTTCTCTTAATTGAATTAATGAATTATAATCTAAATGATTTACATAACAAAAATTATATGCTAATTCTTCTGGATTTGTATCATCATATATATTTATATATTTTATTTCATTTCCTCCTAAGTCAATTGCAAATTTTAATAATTCATTTCCATGTTTATTCTTATTTGAAGTTTCATTCATTTCTTTATATTTATTAATTTATTTAAAAATATTATTTTTATAACATTCAAAAAATAATAAAAATATCAATAATGAACCTAAAAAATATTAAAAATTATTTTATAATAATAAAGATTATCATTTAATTGATTTTTTTCCATTTTGAAATAAATAAATTTAATTACTTCATTTTTTCAATTTCTTCCTTTTTAATATCGTCATATTCTTTTTTAGGATGAATTTGAACTTTTTTCATAATTCTACTACATTGAATACATCTTCCATATTCATCGACATGAATTGGTTCACAACAAATATCAAATTTATCAACTTTTCCTAAAGGCTGAAAGTCAAAAGACTTTTTATTTTTTATTTTGATTTGCTTATCTAATTCATTAATTAATTCATTTTTAATTTTAGTTTTTTTATTATAATTTTCTTCATCTTTTTTTCTTTCTTCTTCTTTAATTTTTTTTATATTATCTCTTTCAATTGCTAAATTACATGATTTATTCATTCTTTTTCTATATTCTTTTTGTTCCATTAATCTTTTATTTTCATTTAAAAAGTCTAAATTTATTTTTTTTAAATAATTTTTCTTAATATACTTTTCTCTTTCGATTTCTTTTAAATTTTGATTATAAATATATTTTTCTCCTTCAATATCTTTTTCTTTTTCTTTTTTTTTTCTAATTTCCTTATTTTCAATTTGTTTATTTAAAAAAGAAGTATATTGTTTTGTAGAAGGTAAATATTTATTTTTAAAAGTTTTTCTTCCAATTGCATCAACAGAACCATCAGTGACTGGATTAGGTTTATTATAAAAATCATCTTTTTCTTTATTATAACCATTATATTGTCTATTTAATAATAATTCTTCATTTTTTAAATAACGTTCTAATGTTCTTTTCTTTAAAGGATCAAAAGTTTTTTTATAAAATAAAAAAGCACCATTTTGATTTTCATTTATTAATTTAGTTTTTTCATCTTTTATATGTGTATTTTCTATTGCTTTTTGAGTTAATTTATAATTTCTATTTACTTTTAATTGAATATTTTGCTTTTGAATTATGTTTCTTTTTGCTTGGATTGAAAAAGGATCTTCTTCAAATTTTTTTTCTTTTGGATGTAAATTATGTAATTTCATTAATTCAAGATTTATACAATTTGAACATACTCCTTCTGTTACAATTACTCCATTTAAATTATTTTTTTTCCTTATTGAATTTGTTAAATTTTTTGATTTTTCTATTCTTTTTATAGGTGTTTTTGGTTTATAAGATAATTCATTTAAATCAATATTATTTACTCTATTATTTTTAATAAATGATTCTGTAAAAAAATTATTATCATTATTTTCATTATTTTTAGTTTCGTAGTTTTTATTTAAATCTTCTTCTTTTTTATTTATATTATAATTATTATAATTAATTGTTGAATAAAAAATTTTTTTATATTCATCGTCATAATTATTGTTTTTATTTTCAAAAATATTATTTTTATATCCTTTGTTTTTGCTTAAATTATTTATTAAATTTGAATTATTATTTAAATGAATTTTTTTAAAATTTTTTTGAATTTCATCTGTATAATTAGTATAATTTGTATTATATGTTGTTTGAAAATAATTATTCCGAAAATTCCCAAATTTTAGTTTAGAATGATTAATGATATTATTTTCAATATTGTTTTTAGGTCTCATAATTTTTTTATGAGGAATTGGAGTAATACTCTATTAAATAAAAATATTATTTTTACTCTATTTTCCATTTGAGACTCATTATTTATTGTATTCAATTGTTGTCGGAATGCTCTAAAATTTTTTCTTTTATTTTCACCATAAAACATTTTATAAAGCAATAATTTATTTAATTATTTATTTATTAATTTTTTAAATTTGAAAAATCAATATAAAAACATATAAAAAAAATTATATAATTAAAAATTAAATAATATTTATATAAATAATTTAAAAAAGCAAAAAAAACTCAGAGAAATATTTTTTCTTAAATTAAACATTATATTTTTATATATCTATTTAATTAGATTTATTTATTTAAAATTATTTAATCTGCTTTATGATAATTTAAATTTTCAGGTTCTTCTGAAACAATATTATAACCAGACATTCTATTAATTTTATCATTGAAACGTTGATGGTCTTTCCTCATTTTAAAGAATATGTATCCAAAAACACAAATTAAAACTACAATAAAAACAACTAAAAGAATAATAGCCAATTTAGTTCCACTAGATAAAGGGGGAGAATATTTCAAAGGATTTTTAAGTACATTATAATAAAAAATTTCAGAATAATCTTCATTTGTAATTGCACTAACAATTAAATTATAAGCTTTATCATTAGGGAAATCATTTAATTTCATTGTAATATCTTTATCACTTATATTTTTATATTCTTTTTTATAAACTTTATATACTTTTTCATTATTAAAACAAATAGAACCAAAATCTGGAAAAACTTCAAATTGATCAACTACAGTTGCAATAAAAGTTGCTGGAACAAAACTTTTATCATTATCAACTAATTTATTTATTGCTTCAAATTTTAATGATAATGAATTATTTGAATTAATAATTACTGATATTTCATTTTTTAATTCATAATTTGGGAATTTTTTTTCTTGTGTAGAATAATATTTAAATACAAAATTTAATGAGTTATCATTTGAATAAGCAACAAAATAAAATTCATCTATTTCTTTTTTTTCAATTGTTTTTAATTCAACAATAAAAATTTTTTTCCCATTTTTTTTTTTTTTGTTCTTCTACATTTATATCTGATTTTGGTGGTACAGTTCCTTTTTTAGGTAGTTTTTCTAAAAAGAAAACTTTAATTTTTTCTTCTCCATTTGATGAAAATTCAAATCTCATAAATTTATCATATTCATAATTTTTTCTGATTTTATAAATTGCCATACTGTCATTTTCATTTTTTAAACTACCAAAAATATATTGATTATATGGAGCCACATAAATATCTGAACTTAAAGGAATAACTGCATATTCTGTTTTAATACCTGAATATTGTTCCTTTTTTTTATTACTTAATGTAACATAAAGATATTTTTTTTCATCAATTTTAGCATTATCAATATCTTTTCTAGAAAAGAATATTTTTGCAATTTTTAAAGTATAATCAAATTGACCATCAATATTTAATTCATCAATTCTTGGATTAACATCATGATCAGCTTTTTTTTTAATAATAAATGATCTACTTGTAACGTAACCTTTAAATTCTAATGATAAATCATCAACTATAATATCATCATCTTTATCATTAATAGTATTATTTAATAAAGTGAAATTTTTCAAATTAATAGTAATAACAACATCATAATAATCTTCTGGAACTTCAACATAATAAATTATAGGAAAAGAACTATCATCATAGAATATTTCACCAGAAGTTCCATATTCAATTTCATCATAATTAATAATAGTTCTTGGTTCAATATAAACATAAAAACCTAATTCTCCTTCAACAGAATTAACAGTTATTTCTCTTGAAGTTGCAATTGGCATAATCATTCCTAAAATATCATTACTTCCTTTGAGTAAATATTCATCATTTGTATCATTTGTTATAATTTTTCCATATCCAGTAATTGAAACAAAATGAGCAATATACATATTATTATTAGGGAAATTTAATTTTATTGCATCTTCAGTATATAAATGGAATAATGTATATGCAGATGGATCAATATTTAATTGTTCTGCATATGTATATAAAGTTGATAATAATGTTATTATTCCTTTTTTATCTGCACGAACTGCAATAACTAAATAAGGTAATGTTACTTCATCTAAACCCATTAAAAGATTATCTGTCATAAATTGTTTCATACTTGAAAAATATGCATTATCAGGATTAGGTAGATTTTCTTTTATATTTAATTCTGATGCTGATAAATTTCTAGCATAAATTTCAAATTTGGATTGTTTATCTTGAAATACATGGACAAATAAATTTCTTAGTTGTTCATTAGATTTTACATATTTTAGAAAATAACAAAAGTTTGTTCCATCAAAATCACAAAGTGTATTTTGATCTGAATTCAATGGTATTAAATCAATTCTTCCTTTTGGAGGAGCTCTAATTCTTAATGAAAATAAATTTTCAATAACTTTATCATAATTTTGAAGAGCAACTGTAATAGTAAACCAAGAATTTTTTTTTAAATATTCCTTTACACTCTCACCTTCAATTTTAAAAACAGAATTAGGTTTACCATTACTTTTAAATTGAAACTGAGCAGTTGCCGGCTCAGGTATACTTTTACCAGGAGAAACAAAAAGATTAACCAAATCACTTTGTAATTCAAAAACAATTTTTTCAGCATCATTAGGTAATCTAAAAGTATAATATTGTTTATATGTTATGTCTTTATTAGATGGAAAATCTCCAATAATAAATCTATCTAAAACAATATTAATAATTTGATTTTTAAATTTATCACCATTATTAACTTTTGCATATAGTGAAATATCATATAAATAATCATTAGATTCAATTGTTCTACTAACAGTATTTTCAATAGTAATTAATAAGAAACAACCAATATTACCACAAATTTTAGTATTATCTGCATCATATAATATTTTATGAGAATATTCATTTACAGTTAACAGATCATCATCATTTGCATTTGGTAAATGAACTCTTCCCATCCAATTACTATCTAGATCATCATTTTCTTTACTTACTATTCTAGCATAAATATTTCCTGTTCCTCTTTCGAAATTTACTAATACTTCTCCTTCTTCACCTTTATTAACATCAGTATAATAATATACACTTGATTTTCCTGCTATAATATCAGTTTTCATTAATCCCTTTTTTATATATGATGGTGATATTATTTCTTGTCTAATTGAAAATGAAAATTCAATATGTTTTTTTAAGCTTTCATCATTTGCTGTTATTTCTATAAACATTTT
Source organism: Isotricha sp. YL-2021a (assembly GCA_023806865.1). Classification (NCBI taxonomy): domain Eukaryota; phylum Ciliophora; class Litostomatea; order Vestibuliferida; family Isotrichidae; genus Isotricha; species Isotricha sp. YL-2021a. The sequence goes on from JAJJLH010002011.1 coordinate 40,015, forward strand.
AATAATTGAATTCCTTTTTTGAATATGTTTAATTGGTTTTTCTAAAATTAATGAAGTTGATGTTGTAATTGTTATGGGTGTTTTTAAATTATCATATTTATTTTCATTTTCTTCATAATAATAGTAATAAATATTAAATTCAGGTTGATTAATTGCCTCAATTTGTAAAAGTATTTCACCTTCATAATTTGAACTAATAGGGAATAAATATTTAATTCCTTTTGTTTTGTCTGTTAAAATTGATGCATATTGAATATTTTGTGCAATAATTAAATATCTATCATCTAAAGTAAATGAAGATTTTTTAAAATTATTTTCTATTGAAGTTATATAAACCATACATGGTTCTGACTCTGCTGTTCTGACAGAATCCATTTCTTCTGCTTTAATTTTATAATCAATAAATCTTTGTTCAAATTCAGTATCTCCTGGAACGACTTCATCTCTTGTAAAATAACCACTTTTAATTAATTCTTTTGGATTTGTTATTTTATTAATTGTAACTTTACAATTTAAAGCAAAGAATGATACATATACATTAGCATTTAAATTTTTATTTTGTAATAATTTTAAAATATACTTATTTTCTTCATTTAATGCTAATGTTTCTATATATGTAGCTCCTCCTATTAAATTTATTGTTTTTTCTTCATTTTGTGTGTTATCTTTTATAATAGTCATTTCTAATGAAAAAAAGGAATCATTATTTGCATAAATAGTGGTAATATAATTCCCAACTAAATTATAAGTATCATTTGGATGTTCAATATTATAAATAAATTCTTGTTTATTTAAATAAACAGGTTTTTTAAGATATTCATATTCTAAGCATCTTACATTAATATCTCCTGAAAAAGTATAAACAGTAAAAATTAAAGATGTTACTTTTTCATCAGTATTATTATAATTAAAATCATAATAACCATCTTTATTTAAATAATTAATAAATCTTTCATCTGCTTTTAATATAATATCTCCATTAAAAGATGAAATTAATGATTCATATTCACATTCTTCATCACCAAAACAAGCAACAGCATATAAATTTTGTTTATTACTTGTAATTTTTATTTGAGGATCTACATCAAAATTAATAATATAAATATTATTTATTAAATTAGTCTCTTTGAATATTTTATCAGCAATATATGATTTAATATTATCAAATTCATATATACAATTTGGATAAGTATTACACATTGCATGATATAAAACAGGTTTTCCTTTTTTGACTTTTAGATAAAATGAAACTTTTAAATCTTCAATATCTTCTTTTCCATAATTGAAATAAACAATTTTTTTTGGAGATGTCATTCTATTATATATATATCCATTAATTTGAGGAGTATAATAATTCTTATTAGAATTAGATACTTCATTTAAATCAATTACTTCTAAGAAATAAACTGATATATTCTCACTTTTTATACATATTTTTTGATTTTTTCTTTTTAAATGGAAAGTTTTATCATAATCAATAGGACTATATTGTTGTGAATCATCTGTATTATATGAAAATGATTTATAAAAAGACATAAGATGAACATTGATTTGTTGTTCTTCATTTTCTTCTTTTACTTTAATATTAAAACATTGAGTATCTAAAAGTTCTTTTATAATATATCCAGTAAATGCAAGTGAATTTGCAAGATAATCTGTTTGACCATTTGAAAATATATTACAATTAATAACATAAAATACATGATTAGTTACTTCAAATTCTATTTGATAATATGAATATTCTGGTATTGGTTGATAATCACTTTCTTTAAAAAGTGTTACAAATCCATATTGCATATTAAAATATTTTATTTCATCATTACAACCATTATCATCACAATAAAATATTTGAAAGTTATAAAATTGATAATTTGGAGAATAAAGTGATAATGATATTAAATTATTAGTATTATCTGCTGGAATTCTAATTATATCTTTTCCTGAATCATCATAATGATAATAACTTAATGATGCATCTCTATTTAATTCAATATATTCTTGACTTAAAAAATAAACTTTTCCCTTTAAAGAAGAATTATATGTATTAATATAAATATAACCTTCATTTGTATCTTCAGGAATTAAACTACTTTGAATAAATAAATGTTGTTCATTTTCTCTTAAATTTGAAAGAAGAATTTGTGTATTTGGACAATCAATAGTAGTGCAATATGAAATATAAGGATTATCTGTTTCAGAAATTACTTTAATATGAATATATGTTTTTGATTTTCCATATTTTATTCTATAAAGTATTGGTTTATCTGTTTCAGAAATTGTTTCTTCAATTATTTTTTCATCTATTATTGTAATATTTTTTATATCATCACAAAATATTGAGGAGAAAATTAAGATGAGAAGGATTTTTGTTAACATTGTTTTTTTAAATATTTTTTTTTTTTTTAGATATCTTTTCTTTAAAATATTTTATAATTAATTATTTTTAATTTTTTATATATATATATTATTTTGATAAATTGTGTTTTATGTTTATTGATTTCTATTCATATTATTTTAAATATTTAATTATATCTTATAAAAATATTTGATGCTTTCATTTATTTATAAAATAAATTTTATTATATTTAATTATAATAAATAAATAATTAAAAAATAAATCTGATTTATTCTATAAATTAAAATAATTATTTAAAAAAACTTTTATTATTAATTTTATTATTTTTTTCTTTACTTAATGATTTATTATATCTGTTATAATTATTTTTAAAAATATTTTTATCAAAAATAAATTTTTGAATACTTTTATTTTTTTGAAGTGATTTAATTTTTAAATGATTGATTTTTTTTTGTAAATTAAAATATTGTTCAGAAAAATTAAAATAATTTTTTAATTTTTTTTCACTAGTAAAATTTTTTGTTAATTTATTCTGGACTTTAATATTATTTTTTGTTTTAAAAGAATTTTTATTATTATTCATTTTATTCTTAAGAAAAGAATTAGATGATTTTTTTTTCAAATGATTATTTGGACTCTTATAAATTTCAGTTAAAAAATTATTTTTTATAAAAGTATTCATTGAATTTCTATCATTAGAATTTTTATTTCTTGATTTATTACTTTTTTCTGTTGTAATTGTATTTATATTATTAACAAATGAAATATTAATTTTTGGTTTAAGAATAATATTATTATTTGTTGTTATATTATTTTGATTATTATAATTCTGTTTATTAATATTTGAATGATGACGATTATCATTTATTTTTTTATAACTAGGAGAATTTAAATCAGATAAAAGTGAAATTTCAAAGTAATTATTATTTGAATTTCCATTATTACTACTAGTACAATCGATAAATTTTTTTAAATTTTTATTTTTATTTATAATTTTTTTATTTGAATTACTTTTAAGTATATTTAATATCAAATCCCTTTTATTTGGAAAATTATTTTGATTTTTAACTGAGAAGTTTTTATGATTAATTTTCTTATGAATTGATATTTTTGATTTGTTTGAAGAAAGAGTTTTTTTATTATTTATATAACTTGTATTATAAATAAAAATATTGTTTTGTTTTTCCAAATTTTTATTCCTACTTATACTACTACTATGATTCCTATTATTATTCTTTAAATAAGTTGGAATTGAATTTTGTATATTTATTGTTTTATTCATAATATCTTTTGATTTATTTTTAGTTTTAAATAAATCAAAAAGATATGTATTATAGTTTCTAGAATTGTAATTTTTACTTTGACTTATATTTAAAAATTTATTTACTTTTTTATTATTAATATTATTTTCATTCATTTTCATATTTTTATTTTTCTCCATATTAAAATTGTTTTTTTTTAAATTTTTTTCCTTAAAAAGATTAATATTTTGATTGAAAATATATTTGTTTGAATGGGTTGTAGATATATTATTTTTAAAATGATTTTTTGAATTATTTGGAACATTCATTTTATTATTTCTTGAAATTTTCTTATTGAAATTTTCATCATCATTTGTATATATATTTTTATTACTATAATTTTTATTTATTTTATCTTTTGTAATTTCAGTTAATTTTTGTGTTAAACTTTCAATTAAAGGTTTAATATTTCTTATATTTCTACTTTGATAATTATGATAATTATGACTATGAAAAAAGTCAAATTTTGGTTTTTTTTGCTCTTCAGAAATTCCTCTTCTTTGATATGGCATAGTTAAAAGTAAATTTTCTAAAATATTATACAAATCTTTATATTTAAAATGAGCCCCTCCTTCATAATATTTTTGTTCATTTTCATTACCAAAATATACTCCTTTATAATTTTCTACATCTAACATTTTAAATTTATTAAATTTAAAAATAATTTATTTAAAAAATGAATGAATATTTAGGAATATTTAATATAGAAAAAGAATATATTCAAATGGAAAATGAAATTATCGAAATTAATAAAAAATATTTTTATATAAAAAATAATTATAAATCAGAAATTGAAAAAATTGAAAAATGTTTTGATAAAAAATTAAATATATTTAACTTAATAGAAAATCAGCATTTAATAATTAAACAATTAACAAATATGATTAAAACTTTATTTTCTGATAAACAAAAAAGATTAAAATTTGAAAAAATAATAAATGATACAAATAAATCTCCTACTTCAATTAATATTATATCTCCAAAAAATAATATTCAATTTAATGGAACAATATCTTTAATTCATAATTTATATTCAAAAAATAATTTAAATATAAATAAATTTATAAATGTTAAATCAATAAATATTGAATCTAATGTAAAAAGATCAAGAAATAGAAGTTTATCAGACAAAAATTTAAAAACTCAAAATAAAGAGTTTAGAAATATAAAAAAAAATTATTGGAAATCAAAAAGTAATAATTCTATGAATGGAAATTTTAAATCAAATAATTTATGTAAAACAAATTCATTTTTAAATTATTCAGTAGAGATAATTGATCGTAAAGGTAATATAAATAAGGAAAATGTAAAAAATTTAAATACTGTTGGAAATTTAGTTCCATTTTCTTCAACTAAAAAATTATTAAATAAATCATTATATATTATTAAGAAATATGAAAATAAACATAGAAAAAATAAAAGTATTGAGTATAAATCTATAAATTTATCTAATTGTATTATGTAATTTTATCTATTGTTTTAATTTTATTTTGTTTAGTGTTTTATAATTCTAAATATTAAATTTTTTTAGTTATATATCATTATTATTTTATAAATAAAAATAAATTATTATTTTTCAAAAAAAGAAAAAATAAATAAATTCAAAAAATTAACTGTTCTAAAAAAAAAACATAAAAAATCTAAAATAAATTCATAATTACTCCTTAATTATTATATAACTTAATTTAAGCTGCATCAGGTTTAACCTTATCCTCTTCTTCATTTTCGACAAATCCAATTTCTTCCCCTTGATTTTCATTTTCTTGCTTTTCATTTTTCCCTCCTATTTCCTGTTCCTCATCTTTAGGTTTAACTCCTTCTTTTTCTTCACTTTCCATGAATTTTTCAATATCTCCTCCTTCATCATTTATATTTTCTTTTTTTTCTTCTTTCCCTTCAATTTCTTCTTCCTTATTCTTAACTTCTTCTTGATTTTTATTTTCAGTAACTTTCTCAATTTCTCCTTCTTCATTTTTATTATCTTCAACTTTATTTTCTGTTTTCTTTTCTCCTTCTTTTATTTCTTCATTTTCTTCTACTTTATCAATTTTTTCTTCATTTCCTTCTTTTGTTTCTGTTTGTTTATTTTCTTCTATTTTATTTTCTATGTTTAAATCAACCTTATCATTTCCTTCTCCTTGATTTAAATCTTTATTTTCATTATTATTATCATCATTATTATGATCAATTTCATCTATTTTTCTATTATCATCAATTTCTACTTTTTCTTCATAATTTATTTCTTTATTTATAATCTTCATTCCATGTCTCCAAGCTTTTTCTTCAAAAGGATATTTTTTAACAGGATATACATTTTCAGTAGGATACTTATCAGCATCTTTACTTAAATATTGACCAAAATCTGAAGGTAATCTATAGGAACCAGGACCAGGATAATTACTCCTTGAATCAACATCCTTATATCTTCCACTAATAGTAACACCATTATAACTTCTAAATCTACTATCAAAAATTTTACCTATTAAAGGTTTTGTATCATAATTTCCAGGACCAGGAATTTCACTAAAATTATTTTTTTTATTTTTTTCATTTCCATCTTTTTCATTTTCTTCATTTTCTTTTTTTTGTTCTTTTTTAGTAGGTTCACAAATTCTAAAACCTGGAACATTTGGAATATTACTAACAGCATATTTTCCTTTTTCATTAATTTGAATAGTAATAGGATATTCACCAGGACCAGGAAAACCGACTTGTTTTTTTTTATCATTATTATCATCTTTATCCTTTTTATCATTTTTATGTTCTTCAATTCTTCCTCTAATACTAAATTTAATACCATCATAACCAAAAGGTTTAGGAAGAAAATATTTACCAGCACCAGGAACTAAAGGATCATTAGGAGTAGCTCCTTCAATAAATACTCTACTATATTTATCTCTTCCAGATGCAAAAGAAAATGCTGGACCATGAGGATGCTCTTTACTAAAGTCAGAATAATTTCCATAAAATTTTGTGTTTATTCCTTTTTGTGATGATGTGAAATCTGAACGATGACCAAATCCTAATGTTGTGAAACGGGTTGAACGAATATTTGGGAGAGAATAATATTGATCTGTATGACCATTGTTTTTATTAAATGATGGGAAACGAGGTGCTTTAGGAAAGGAATACATTTGCTTTGATACTGAATCGTTTACCTGGGAACGAGTAACATCTATTTTTGATTTAAAGATTATAGACATTTTTTTTTTTTTGTTAGAGTATTATTTTTTATTTTTTATTGATTTTGTTTTATTGTTTTTTTTTATAATTGAAATTTTTTATTAATATTTTATATGATGTATTTTTTTAATTATGAAAATTTATTTTAGAATAAACAATTTATGTGTGATTTGAATAAAATTTATATTTTAAAATATTGAATAATAAAACAAAAAAAACATTTTAAAAAATATAATAATATATTTTTTTTTATCTTAATAAAATTAAAAATTATAAATATATTAATTATTAATCATATGAAAATAAATGAAATTCAGCTTGTTAAAGAAATTATAATTTTATGGAAACAATTAAAAACGACTCAATTATTTGAAATAATAAAAAAAGAGTAGGAAAAGCAATATAATAAACAATTAACATAACTGATATATGAATTAAATAAAAAAGAAAATATCTTATAATCGAACAAATAAAAAAGAAATTATAATATTTAATAAAAAAAAATTAATGAAATGTAAATTGAATTAAAGAATTAAAAAAAAATCAAATTTTAAAAACCAAATTATTATCAATATTAAATAATATAAATTATATTTATACTATTGGAAATGATGAAAAATAAATTTCAAAATGAAAATAATTCAATATTTATTAAGGAAATAATAATAAAAAAATAATATAAATTTATTAGAGAATAACCTAATGGTAAAATAAATTTCTTTGAAAATTTTTAAGAAATTACAATATAATATAAATTAAAAATGTATGAAAAGCTAATTTCATTTTTATCTAATTCATATAATGAATTGATTTAAAAAATGAAAATCTTGAGAAAGAAAAAGATTAAATTTAAAAGATATTATATTTTCACTAGATTGAAAAATTATAAAAATAAATAATATACTAGGAGTATATAATTTTGCTTTAAAAGAAAAATATATTGAAATGAATGAATCAAAGAGAAACAAAACTTTTAAAATATTCAAACATATTTAAAAAAGAAAAAAGTTCTCTATAATTCTTTTGAAAATAATTTAAATTAATAATAATAATAATCTGATTGAACAAAATGAAAATGAAAAAATTAGAAAATTAAAAAATATGCTTGAAGAAATAGTAAAAAAAAGTTTAATAAATCTTTAAATAAAATTATAAAAAAATGGTTATAAATATTAATATTATATTAAATAAGCAAAAATAATAAAATTTATAGTAATTTGGTAATTAATATCTTTCAATATTTATTTAATAAAACTTAATTAAAAAAATTTTAATTAAATAAAATAAACAATTTTATTAAATATATATTTTATAAAAAATTTTGTTTATTAATTAGTAAAAATCCAAAAGCTGCAAATATTAAATAATTTATATTAAAAAAAGAAAACCCAAGCTACATATAATTTATTTATATTTTTTATTATTAGCATTTCCAAATTTGAAATATATTCTTTTATTTTATAAAAAATTTTGCATGCTGTGAGATTTGAACTCACGAGTACGATGTACAAATGATCTTAAGTCACTCCCCTTAGACCGCTCGGGCAAGCATGCAATTGAAAATTATTAAAAATCATCCAGAAATCAAATAACTAAAAAAAAAACATTTAAAAAATAAAAATAAGACAAAAAATTTTAAAAAAAAATATAAATATAAATTTAAATTCCTAAAATAAAATATTAAAATTAAATACTTTCAAAATATTATAAATTAAAATTATTCATGAAAACAATATTAAATATAAATTTAACTTAAAAAAGCAAAGAATGTAACATTTTCATTTACACAAGTTTTGGCAGGAATATTTTTAATAAATCCATAAATAATCATACTAAAAATTCCAAGAGCCAAAATTGAAATAATAATATAACCCCAAAATCCTTTAATAAAAGCTTGATTTAAATTCCCAAAAGTATAATCTCTCTTATTAAAAAACCATCTATATCTTCCTACAACAATAACAGGAACAATTAACATAATTAAAAACCCTAAAATAGAAGAAAAATACTTCATTAAAGATTGAATATTTTTAAGTGTTAAACCAATAATAATAGGAGGAATAGCAACAAAAATATTAAATAAAAAATTACCAAAAACTGAACAACAACCTTTTTTTTGTGTAAAATCTAATTTAACACTTAAAGAAGGAGAACAACCTGCAATAGCATCTAAAATATTATTTCTTAAAGTTATTAATTGCATTCCTGAAGTAATAACATTTAAAATAGGATAATAATTTATTATATAACCTATTATTGGAAGACCTAAAAAATTAGATGAAAAAGTTGCTTGAATTGCAGTTGGAAATTTCTTATTATCACATGATAAATCAGGTTTACTAAATGCAAATAAGGAAATATAACCGTAAAATACTATGAAAATAAATGAGAAAAAATATCCTAATATTAATATTTTTACTAAGTTTTTTTGAGGAGAAAAATTTTCTACCATTCCTGGTATCGAATGATGTGACATAAAAACAAAAAGAGAATTTCCTATCATTACTGTTATATTTGATAAATCAAATTTTGGTATATCTTTAAATAATGCAGCTCCATTTTTTACTATAGAATATATACAACATCCTATTATTAATGATATTATTAAAAATCTCATTATCATAATAAACATTGAAAATTTTTTTAGGTTATTTATATTATTTAATGCTATTATAATAACAAATAAATAAAATACAGAAACTATTATTTGATATGAATAATCTGGTAATTCTTTATTAAAAGTTTTCCCAATTATATCTTTTAAATTATTTCCTGCAATAATTGAATTTGATGTTACTCCAACATATAAATAAAATATCATAATTAATACTACAAAAAAATATAAAGGTTTAGGAAGTAATTTTGCTAATTTTGATATTTCATATCTTTTTTCAATATAAAAATAATCTTTTAATTCTTCATTATTAATTTTTTTATCTCTTACTTTTTCTGATTGATCATTATTTTCTTTTATTTTTCTATTTTCATTTTCACTTTCAATTGCATTTTTTAATAAATTTGATTCTGTTTTTTTTATTGCATTTTTCATTGCAAGAGCCTCAATTATAAATGTACATGCAATTACACTTACAAAACATGTTATTGCTAAAATTATTGTTCCTAATATTATTCCACATTCATGCATTGGAAATGGAATTGTAAATACTGCTGTTGCTAATACAAAATTTAATATATTTGTTATAAAAAAAAATGAACTTGCTGACATTATGAAATATTATTTTTTTTTATAAATTTTATATAATGTTTTTTTTAAATTGAATTGTAATTAATTTTATTATAATATTTTAATATAATTTAAACTCATAATTAAATTTTTTAAATATAATTTATTTTATATATTAAAATTATTAAATGTTTAAGGACATAAATACTAGAATTACTATTTGTACTAAATGTCAAGAAATTCCTTTCATAAAAATATATGTTAAAGAATCAAAAGCTTATATTAAAACAATTTGCTCATGTGGAAATCATTATTATGATCCAGTAACTTTCCTTTATTTATTTACTGATAGATTTACTAATAATAATAAGCAAGCAGCAAAATTTAAAGAAAAAGAAATATTATATAAAAACAATAAAAAAATTTCAATTTTTAATAGAAATTTTTCTTTATTAAGAGAACCAGATTATAATATATCTTTCCATATTTGTTATAGACATAAAACTGAGACATATATTGGATATTGTAATGAATGTCACATAAATGTTTGTACTTTATGCAATAAAACACATTTAATACACAAAAAAAAAATTGTATATACTAAAGATATTTTAATGACAGATGAAGAATTAAACACAATCAAAAATAATTTCAAAGAAATAAAAGAATCAGTATCAAAATATTTACCAGAATTAGAAACCTCCCTAATAGAAAACTTAAAATCCGAAAAAGAAAAAATTGAAATACATAACTTAGCATCATATTGTATATTTAAAAACACAACACTAATATTAGTTCTAAAAGCAATAATAAATACATATGAAAAATATCCAAACAAAAACCCAAATATAATAACAAACTTAAGAGAAAACACAGATTTTAACAAAACAAAATACAAATTAGACTTCACTTCAATAGACAACGAAAGATTTACATCATATTTAAAAAACCACATAATAATATGTGGAAATCATTTTATAAACACATTATATACAAAATTACAAAAACACAAAAAAGAAATGGAAGAAATGATATATAAAATCCCCGAATATGAAAATGGTAAAACTGATTTAGAAATAAAAGAAGTATTCAAAACAAATCGTAGTATATATTACGGTGAAATCAATAAGAAAAATGGTTTAGCCTATGGAAGAGGTTTCCTCTTTCTTTTAGGAGGAAGTCGTTATTATGGTTATTTCAAAAATGATTTTTTCAAAGATGGTTTTGGTAAAAATGTAAACTCAGCAGGTAATACATATATAGGTCAATTTAAAGATGGATTAAATGATGGTTATGGAACATTAACAACACATACAGGAAGAATATATTCAGGTGAATGGAAGAAAGATAAATTAGAAGGTTATTGTCAAATTAAATGGCCAGATGGTCAAATTTATGAAGGTGAATTTAATCAAGGGACATTTAATGGTATTGGAATATTAAAATGTAATAATGGTGATATTTACAAAGGTGAAATGGAAAATGGAGCTATTAATGGTATTGGGACTATGGATTATACTGATGGAAGATTTTATCAAGGGGAATTTAAATCTTGTATTAGAGGTGATTATGGTATTATGAAATGGGGTGAGAGTCAACAAGTTTTTGAAGGTGAATGGAAAGATTCTAAGTTAAAGTTTGGACTTTATACTTGGCCAAGTGGACATCAGTATTTTGGTAATTTTTGTAATGATGAAATTACTGGACAAGGTATTTATTATAATGCTAGAACTTGTAGAATGGATAGTGGTGTTTTTAAAGATGGTAGGAGGGAAGAGATTAATTATACTGAGGTTATTCCACAAAGGAGATATTTGCTTTATTTGTAATTTTAGGTATTTTTTAAGAATATTTTTATTTTTTATTTTTTATTTGTTTATCTGGAATTTTAAAAAAATGAATTTTTTATTTTTATATTTTTTTTTTTATTATTTTTATTATTATTTATTATAAAAGAAATATATAATTAAAAAATCAGAGAAAATTTTTTTAAATTTTCAATATATAAATCTATATACTCTAATTATACCATTAACAAAAATAATTCCAAATTAATTATAAGCTCATTGATATATATAGAATTAAATTGTTGTTTAAAACTATCTTTAAACCAATTACAAATTATATATTTAATCTCATTAAATTATTTCTTTTTCTTCATCATCAAATATTTCAGAAATAATTATAATATTTGATGAAAATTGTTCATTTTCTTCATTTTTTTTATTTTCTAAATTTTTATTATTATTATGAATATTAGTATAATCATCTAAAAAGTCTAATGAAGTTAATGCCTCTGATTTCTCCTTTAAAAAAATTTCAGAGAAATAATTCATTTTATAATATTGATTTATTTTAATATTTTTTTTCTATAAATAATAATATTAAGTATTATCAACAAAAAAATTTTATTTTTTTCCTTTTCATATTTTTATCATTGTTTTCAAAACAATGAATTATATTATTTTTTTAAAAAAGAATAGTTTTTTCATTAAGAAGATAAATGTTATTATATAAATTATAAGACTTAACATTAATAGATTTATAATTTTCAAAATTCCAAAAATAAATTTTATATTTTTCACTTAAACCAAAAAGAAAAAAATTATTAGATGATATAGAAATAATATTTTCATTAAAACCAAATCAATCTTTAATACATTTATTATTTTTAACATTATAATTCTAATTTCACAATCATTACTTGCAGAAGCAAAAAATTCGCTATTTAAATATGATAAAATTTCAATATCATTTTTATCACTATCAACAATTTCAAATTGACCTTTATTTTGAATTAATATTTAAGTTAAAAAACAAAATTTTAAAATTGTTTCATTAAATGAAAAAAATTGATAAACACCACAATTAATAGCATTTTTAAAATGTAATTTAAATTCTTTTTTTAAAGTACATTTAAAACTTTTTCTATCTAATTTTAAAATTTCATCATTTAAAAAATGGAATAAATTTCATTATTATTATTCCCAATAAATAAAACATCAATTGGTTTATGAGTAACCTCAAATATTTCATTTATTATAAAAGGTGGTGAAGTATTCCATAAAAAAATTTTTCCATGATTTCCTCCTGAGACAAAAGTATTTTTATCTAATAAATTTAAACATTTTATTTTTCCTTGATGTCCTGGAATTGATATTTTTTTATTAAATTTTTTTATATCATAAATCTACTAAATTATCAATTGATTATGCAAAATTATTTTCATTTATTTGGATTATATTATTTATTTCTGAATCGAAAATTATTTTTTTTCTCTCTAAATATTAATATATTTTCTGTAGGGAATATTATTGATTGTTTTGATAACGATTCTTTGATAATATAATAATTTTCATTTATATCATTTTTTTCATTTAATGTTGGAATTGTTATATTTGAAAATTTAGAATGGGATAATAAATTTATATATGAATTATAATTTGAAAATCTTTTGATATTTTGAAATTATGAATTAATTATTTTATAAAATCTAAAATTGTATTGTTTGCTTTTATTACATTTATGGAATCTTTTTCTATATTAGTTTTAAAAGAATTTAATTCATTTATTTTTGTTTCAAAAAATGAAATAAATAAATTATTTTTTTCTGTTATTTTTTCTTCAAATTCTTTTCTTTTTTATATTTTCTTCAATTAGTTCTTATTTAAATGATTTAAAAATTAATGAAATTCTTTCATATTCGTGATTTGAATGTTTATTTAAATTCAAACATTCATTACATAATCCTTTTTTACATGTTTTACAATAAAATTTTTGATGGGAACCTAAATGAATTTTATAATATTTAAATAATCTAATTTCTCTTTCAATTAAAAATTGCTTTTCATATTTTTATTATTATTATGTACATTAATACAATTTTCACAATATAGTCTCATACATTGAATACAAAATTGAATTGGTTTTTTTTTGCATAATTGAAAAAAGTAAATTATCATTTATTTTATTTAAAATTGTTGATTTGTTTTATCAATTTGATTTTCAAGGAATTTTTGAAGATTATATATTGCGTTTTCTCCACAAAAATCACATTGAATAAATATTTTTGGTTATAGAACACCAAAAATTATTTGATAAAAAGGAATAGAATTTTTTCACATAAAAATATTTTATTTAAATTTTCCATTATTATTTTAATTTTATTTTCTCCTTTTTCTTTTTTAACATCTTCTTTTTTATTATCTTCTATTTTATTTTTTTTTATTTTTTCTTCAAATTTTTTATCTTCTTGAACTTTTAACATAAAAAATAATATTTATTTAAATTAAATTATTTTTTGAATAATTAATTATTTATATTTTTGCTTTAAAATTTTTTAACTATTTTAAAAAATGTCGGATGAATATCAAGAAGATATAGATGTATCTGAAATGGATGTTGAAAATATTAATAATTTTAACTCATTACCAACTCGTATTATAAATGACAAAAAAAAAAAAAAAAAAGGAAATTTAAACTTCAATGGAGTTGATCATTTAAATGTTTATTTACCATTTGAATTTAATGAATTAATTGAATTAATTAAATATGATTTTTCATTAAAAGAACTTTCGATAAATATAAATGATTATAATATATGTTACTACAATGAAAATTTAGAATCAAAAAAAATAAATGAAGAAAATTATTTAGATGTTTTAAATTATTTTGATAACATTGAATTAAATAAAAGAATAATTTTTATAAAACCAAAAAATTTAAAAAATGAAAAATTTAAAGATACAAATGATAATAAAAGTGATAATGAAAACGAAAATGAAAATGAAAATAAAAATGAAAAACCATTAGAATTCAAACAATATGTTGAAGATGTTGTGGAAAATGAATTTCAAAATTTTCGTAATAATTTTAAGGCTTTATTATTAAATGGAGATATAATGGATCCTAATAATAAATTTAAACTAAATAATAATGTTCATTATGAATCTTGTATTGCATGTGGAAAAGAGCCAATAACAGGATTTTTATATAAAAATGATATTAGTGAAGAAGATGAATATATATGTAAAGATTGTATTGATTTATATGATTATCCAGTTTTTAAAATTCCTTAAATAATTATTTATTAATTTAAAATTAAAAAAAATGAAATAATTTTTGTTTTAAATTAACAATATACAAAAAATGTCACTTTCACCAAATCCAAGTTCATTACCATTTTTATTAAATGAAAATTTAATTTCAATTCAATATCAAAAATTATTAAAATATGGTTCTGCAAAACAATTAAAAGATTGTTTATTAAAATTATTAAACGAAATTAATAATTTAAAAAAAGAAAATTCAGAATTAAAAATAAGAAATGCAGCTAATAGTTATGCTGAAGTTCAATTATTAAATGCTGAAAATAAAATAAAACAATTACAAGAAGAAAATATAAATTCATTAGAAAAACAATATAAAGAACAAAAAAAATTAGAGAAACAAATTGAAGATATAAAATTAGAAAAAGAAAATGAACAAATTAAAAATAGGAATAATATGGAAATTTTTAATCAAAGAATAGAAATAATGAATCATATTGATTTAGAAAATAGAATAAATAAAGAAGAAATACAATCTTTAAAAGAGAAAAATGAAAAATTAAAACTTGAAAATGAAAATATGTTACGTAATCAAGAAGTTTTAAATCAAATAAAATATTCAAAATTAAAAAAGAGAATGATTGAAAATTTAAAAGAAACACAAAAAAATGTAACTAAATTAAATGTAGAATATATGGATATAAATAGTAAATTACTTGTATTACAAAATAATGAATTAATATTAAAAATTGAATATCAATCAGATAAAATTGAGGAATTAGAAAAAAATAATAAGATTTTAAAAGATAAAATCTTTTCATTAGAAAATGAATTAAATATTCATAAAAATGTTGAATTGAAATTAGCAAATAAATTAAGAAAACATTCTCAAAGTCAAAATTTTAGTATTGAATATGATAAAAATAAAAATAATTCAATAAATACTTTGAAAAAAAATAAAGAAAAAAGTCAATTAAATAGTAAATTAATAAGCTTTTTAAGTCCTAATAAATCTTATTCAATTTATAATGAATCAAATTCATTTTTTTTTTCTGGACAAGAAAAAAAAATTAATAACCTTGAAAAGATTATTGAAGAAAAAAAGATAGAAAATGAAAAATTAAAAAATCAATTGTCTAAAGTTTGTTATAAGGTTTTATGTTATGAAAATAAATATAGTGGTTTATTTAATTTCTTTGAAGATTGTCTTAATAGATTTTTTAATGATATAGAAATTCAACAAAATCAAAATTTTTATATTCATATTGAAGATATTAAAAAATGTGATTTTAATATTTTTTCAAATCAAGAAAAATATAGTTTATTAGTTTTAATTATGAAATATTTATTACCTATTGTTAATTTAAATTTTAATTCTTCATGTAATATTGGGGAAGGAGTTTTTAAAACAAATTTAAATGTTATAAGTAATAGATTTAATCAAACACAGAATTTTCTAAATGATACTTATTTAAGAAAAGCCTTTGTTGGGAAAAGTAATAGATTAAAATCAGATTTGCATATAAAAGGTTTAAACACTTATTATTTAAATTCAATTCCAATAATGAAAAATGAAACAGAAAAAGAAAAAAAGAAAATATTGTCTGAACCAAAAATGTCAATTATAAATCAGTAATTATAAAAATCATAAATAATTTTTTAATATAATTAATATTTAAATTATTAATTTAAATTAATTTTCCTACTTTTATCATTAAACTTAATAATAGAAATTATTTGACATTTAATTAATAATTGAAAGATAAGAAATAAGATAATTTCTTTATTAAATTGAAAATACATTTTCATTTATAAAATTTCTCCACAAAAATAATTAATGAATAATTAAAAATTCATAATAATTATTTACTTATTTATTTAAATTAATAACTTTTTAAAATCTAACAAATTAAATTCAGGATATGTAAATAGAAAAAATGATTTTAATAATTCATAAAATATAAAAAACCAAATAAAAAACTAAAATTAAAATATATATTTAATTCAAAAAAATCTACAAAAAAAAATAACTTTTATTAATTTTAATATAACTAATCAAAATAAAATCATAAAAAAAAAAAAAAAATGTTAACAAACAATCCAATAATAAAAGATGCAACCTTAGTAAATAGTATAAACAACAAAGCAATGAACACAGCAAACACAGGATTAAACATAGACAGACAAGTAATAATAAGTAATTACACTCAAGAAACAATTGATCGTTGTTGGAAAGCACTTTCAACAAACATAGCTCAAAATTATTATCAAGGTAAAGGAACTTACATAAAAGGATTTGGAACATTTACATTTAATAATTATAATGTTAATTTAGAAGGAACCACAAATCAATATATAAGAGATAAAAAAGCAAAAGTTCCTATTTTTATTGTTTCAAATGAATTTGATGATAAATTACAACCTGGTGAATTTACTAGACAAAAAGGAATTATTTGTTTTAATCAAAAAGAAAATAAAGATGTTAGTATTGTTAAATTAAATTATGCTGAAATTGCTTATAGTGTTTCTTTATCTAAAGATGAAGTTTTTAATTTAATTAAAAATTTAATTAATTTTATTGGTGATTCTATTAGACATAATAATTTTATTAGTAAAAATTTACCTGGTGTTGGAACTTTGTTAACTAGAGGAAATATTATTTGTGTTAGATTTGATGATAATATTATTAATGGATCTAAATTTCAAAATGAAAAAATGACTTTGACTAAAAAAAATATACAATTAAAAATGGATATGGATAAAGCACAAAATGTTATGGCTAAAGATTTGTTAAATCCTTATAAAAATGTTGAAGATTTAAGAACAAAAGATTCTCTTGTTACTAATTTAGAAAAAAGTGCAGATGATTATTTAAAAAAATATTATGATATTAATGCTAGGGATATTCCACAACATGAAGTAAAGAATATTTATAATGATATTCATAAAAATAAAACATGTACTTTTAATTTTTTAAATGATGCTAATCAAAAAAGTATTAAATTTACTAAGAATGTAATTACTAATCCTTTATATAATCTTGATTTAGATGTTATTAAATCAATAGAATTTTTCAAAGGTGTTATGATATCAAATATGAAAAATTTTGATAAAAATAATACTGGAAATATAACTAAAGATGAATGTATTAATGCATTTATGTTAAGTAATATTAATAATAAAATAGATCAAAATATTGCAAAAAATATTATTGATTCATATAATAAGTTAGATAATGTTGATTATATGAAATTTATTGCTAAATTAGTTAAAGATTGTAGAATAATAATATTAAAATCAAATGGTAATATTACAAATAGTCAAATTCCAATTGGTAATTATGAAAATTTCAGAAGAGAAAATTTCTTTAGTAATAATAATAGAACAAATAAAAATTTAAAAAGAACAACTTCAAGTAATTCAAGATTATCAAAAAGATCAAATAGTAGTAATCAAGGTAGAAATTCATTTTCAAATAATTTGAATAATTCAAGAGGATTTACAGCTCAAAATCGTTTTAAAAAAACAGATTTAAATCAAAGTCAAAATATAAATTCTAAAAGGAATTCTAAAAGTTTAAATCAATTAGAAGAAGAAAAAAATAATCCAATGTCAAAAAGTGCAAGTAACTTTTTTACAAATAGAAGAAAAGAAACTGAAGATAATAGAAAAAAATTAATAACAATAACAGCATTATTACCAGAATTAAAAAGGAAATATTTCACAGCATTAGATCAAAATATTTCATATAGAGAATTTATGAATATATTAAATAAATATGATATAAGTTATCCAGCAGATAAAATAATAAATTTATTAAAATTTCTTGATATTCCAGATATTGAAGCTTTTACTTTAAATGAATTTGAAGCTCATTTAAATTCTTGTAAAATATTAACATCTCATATTACAACTGATGAATTAAATGAAATTATGAAAAAATTAAAAGATGTTTGTTATATTGGTGGTGGAGCAAATTTCTTTTTTAATAATGAAAAAAATCCAAAAGATACTATTGATTTAATGGGTTTTGTTAATTTATTTAAAGATAAAACTAATTTTGATACTGAATTATTAATTGGTGTTTATAATTATTTAGTTAAAACTGATAGAGAATTTAATATGAATGATTATAAAAATTATTTTGATAATCCTAAATTAAAACCTAAATTTGATGAAACATATTTCCAAAATGTAATGAGAGATTTTATTAAAAAAGTTCAAAAATTACATTTAAAAATTGATGAATATTTCTCTCATTTAATTCAATATAATATAAACGCAAATGATATAGTTATCTCAAGACCAAATTTCATTAAATATATGCAAAGAGAAAATTTGAATTATTCTGCAGAAGAACTTGATAGAATTTTCGATTATATCGATACTAAAAAAGATAATGTTATTGATAGAGAAGAATTCAATGCAAAATTAAATTATGTAAATGAACCATTAACAATTTTACAAGATATTATTAGAAGGTATAAATTAGATATTGAAGATCTTGCTCATAGAATGAATATAAATATTCACAAAAATGAAAAATATGATTTTGAAACATTTAAAAATAAATTAAAAAAACTGGATTATACTTTTTCAGATGAATTTATGACAAGAATTTTCAATGCATTATGCAATAAAGATTTAAATGGTAAATTCGTATATTCAAAAAGATTCTTAGATGAAATTAATTTTGTAAAACCAGCATCATCATATAAAAGTTTAAGTGAAAATTACATAAATACAGTAAAGAATAAAATATCATTTGATGATTTAAAAACTCAATTAGAAAAATTTGATCAACATTCAATGGGTACATTAACAAAATTAGAATATGTTTCAGCAATGCAAAGTATATTTCCAGAATTTTCAGATGATGATCATATGAGATTTGTAAGAGTAACTAATATGCTTGATTCAAAAGGGAATATAATTTATCCTGAATTATTAAATTTAATATATTATTTCAATAAAGAAAAATTAGATGATCCATTTATTAAATTATGCCAAATTCTAAGTAATATTTTACAACATGATTGTAAAAATAAAATTGAAAAATTAATGGTTTTTATTCAAACAAATGGGGCTTCAATTTTAACTTCTAATTTAGTAAGACCAAAACCAATTTTAATAGATCAAATGAAGAGTTTTATTAATAATTTTGAAAGTAGTATTCCAAGACAAGTTATTTGTAAATTAGATGTTGATGCTGATGGTTATATTTCATATGATGATTTAAGAAGTATTTTATTAAGATTTACTAATACTTCTTTCTTTAAATATACAAATGATTCAACTATGCCTAAAATTAATTTATTTTCTAAAGAAACTATGAATGATACTAAATTTAAAGCTATTGTTAAAAATATTAAAGCTTTTATGAAATTAAAAAATATTACTGAAACTGGTTTATTTCATAAATTTGATGCTGATCATGATGGTTTTATATCTAATATTGAATTTAATACTGTTATTGATGAAATTTTACCTTTATCTCCTGCATTAAAAGATCAATTTTTTAACTATTTAGATTTTTATCATCTTGGTTTAGTTGATTTAGAAACATTTCTATTTAGATTTAAAGATTATGATACAAAAAGTATAATTGTTCAAAATAATAATTATATTGAAAATGTTATTTTAGAAGAAATTAGGAAATTTATAAGAAAAAATAAAAATTTATCTGATAATGAAATATTTGAAATAATTGATAAAGATTGTGATGGTTTAATTAGTATGGATGACTTTAAAAAATTCATCAATCATAATTTACAAATATCACAATATGAATATAATGATTATAAAATTGAAAGAGTTATGATGTCAATTTCTCTATCAAAAAATAAGCAAATTGGATTAAGTGATATTAGGGAATTTATTAATCAAGCAAATAATTCTAATAATACTGGAAATGATAAAATTAATTTAAAGGATATTTTTAAAGTTACTGCAAATCAAAATTTATCTTCTTTGAAAAAGAATAAAGAATGGACTAATGATATTATAGAGAGATTTGGAATGTTTATTAGTGAAAAATTTGATAGTATTAAAGACTTTTTTAATGAGTATTCAGAAGGAAATAATAAATTTAAATTTTCTGATTTAATTAAATTTCATGAAAAAAATTATGAATTATTTAATAATGGATTTAATCTAACAAAAGATGAACTATTATCACTTTTTACATCTTTAGATAGTCATAAAAAAAATTATTTAACTTTAATGGATTTAGAAAATAAATTACAAATATTTGATTTTTATAAAAAAATGCATATAGATGTAAAAAACTTTTTACAAGAAAACTTTTATAATGGTATAGATGCATTTAAATTCTTTTGTAAATCTAAAAATACAATTGAAAAAGAAGATCCAAATAACCCAGAAGGAGAAGATTTAAATAAATATTCAATTACTTTAAAAGAATTTTTTGATGCTTTTGATACTTTTTTCCCAAAAAAATATCAAACAAATACAATTTTAAAATATTTAAATAAATATTTTGGAATTTCAATAAGTACAACAAGTAATGATTTAAAAGAAAAAAAAGATACAATTTCATTTAGTGATTTTAATAAAATTTACTTTGATAAATTTAATTCAAATGAAGATTTCTTAACTAAAAAATTCGGTAATACAAAATTAATGACAAATCGACATTTAAATATAGAACCAAATCCACTTTTAGCAAAATCACAAAATAATTTTTATTATAGTAATTTATTTAAAAAAAAATTTGATTATTTAAGTACACCATTTGACAATGATCCATTAAATAAAATAAAAAGAGTAGTGTGTTCATCAAAATTTAATTTAAATAAATTTTTTGAAAGCGCTGCATTACATTGTGATAATAAAGACTTTATAGTAAATAAATATCAATTTAAAAATATAATAAAAGATTTAGATATTGGAATAACGAATTTAGAAATTGATCAAATAATGTTAAAATGTGGTAAAGTAACATATAATGGTAATTTAAATTTAAGAGAATTTATTAGATTTTTATATAATACAAATCCATATTTAAATGAAGGAACTAATAATACTTCAGCTATAATAGGAGAAATTAAAGCTTTAATATACAAATATTATTCAAGTCCAATTATTTGTTTTCAAAATAATGATTTAAAACATGAAGGAAAATTAGATTTTGAAAGATATAAAAATTTAGTTTATGATATGTATAAAAGAGATGAAAAACAAGTTCCAAATTTCACTTTAATTAAAAATTCCTATGATATAATTGACTTAAGGAAAGATGGTATAATTGATATGAATGAATGGATGAGAAGTTTTGGTTCATTTAATGGTAAATTAGACATAACACCAGAAAAAGTTTCAAACGGATTTGAATTTTATGATAAGAAATTTAAAGAAAAACAAAATTTCAAAAATACAAATGTAGTAGATCACAGTAGAAAACAACTACGTGAATGGGAAAGTTCAAATGATATATGTGATTTTTACAAATATGTAAATAAAAATAGAAAAATGATAAGAGAAAAAATAAAAAAATGTAATTATGCCCTTAATTCAAATGGTGGTACATTAATCCAAGGAGATAATTTAGTAAATATATTAAAAGAAATGTTACCTAAATTAAAATTAACTCATACTCAATGGAAAATGGTAGTTAATGTTGCAAAATGTGATTTTTCAGAAGGATTAATTGATATTGAATTATTTTTCAAAATGTGTGAGGTTACTGCTAGAAATTTAAAAAGTCATCCTCATGTTGTTAAGAATAAAAAAATTGAATCTTGGGAATTTAATCCTATGACTACTAATCCAAATGGTGTTGCTTATAAAACTACTACTAATGGTTTTTATTATAATAGGAGAAGTAATAGTATAAATAGAGAAATTAATAATTTGAATTTTAATTATAGTAGTGGAAACTTGAATGAATCTTTTGGGAAGTTTGAAGGGAAAAGTACGAAGAATTTAAAAAGGAATTTGGCTTCTTTTGCTTAGGTGATTATAATTTTTTATATTTAAAATAATGAATTTTTTAAATTTTTTTTAGTTTTTAATAATGAGAAAATTATTTTTTAATTATTTCTTCTTTTTATTTTTATTTATTTTTTATAATCAATTTTTTATAATTTAATTTAATGATTCATTTTATAAAATATATTATTTTTGATTTTAAAATAAATAAAGTGTAAAAATGTTAACAATGCAAAGATTATTTAAAGTAAAAAATTATTCAAAAAATAAAAACATAAAAAGAGATGAAATAATATTAAAGATAAAAGAAAATATAAATAAAGTTTTAAATAATTTAAGTTCTAATTTTTATCAAATGACATTAAAAGATGAATTAAATAAAATAAAGGAAAATTATGTTCCAAAAGACCATTCAGATGATTATAAAATAAATAAAGATGAAATAAAATATAAATCAAATTATCCTAATATATTTAATGAAGAAATAAAATATGGTATTCTTGCAGATATAAGAGATAGTTCAAATAAAAGAATTAATAAAATTGAAGATACTGTTGAACAAATGTATAAAAAAATAGAACATATAAAAAATAAATTAAAAATTAATTCTAAATCATTTAATATGATTAAACAAAAAAAATTATATGATAAAATATTTAAGGAAAATAATTTTGGAAATAATACATTACATAATATGTCTGATACGAATTATACTTTTAATATTAAAAAAGAAAAGATGAATAAAAGTATAATTAATATTATTTCATCATTGAAATTAAATCCTCAAGTATATATTAAAGAAAAAATATATGAAAAGAACAAAAAATTTAGTTATGATAAGGGTAACAGAAAAATTTTATTTATTGAAAATGAGAACAAAGATATTGATAATAATAATAAAAATTTAAATTCTGAATCTTCAATTTTATCAACTGATAGGAAAAGTAAAGGGAGTTTTATTACAAATATTAATATTAAAAAATAAATTTAATTATTTTTATATATTTTCCTTATTAAAAGATAGTTTTCTGCAACATAAATTTAAAATATAAAAAATTTTTATAATTATTCTCTCATATTAAAATATAATATTTAATTATAAAAATAATTATTTTTAATTTTGTTCTATTAAATAAATAATTAAAATATTTTTAAAAACCATATTTTTCCATAAAACAAAATTAATTGAATATATACAATAAAATAGAATATGGAAATAATAAATAATAAAATAACGTAAATAATTATGATATAAAATCCAATAGATTTAATTTTTTTTATTTGCAAATAGTAAATAATAACATACAATATGTTTTTTGATATAAATAAAAGATATACCAACATATTTTGCTTTTGAATTTAAAATATTTTTCTTTCTTGAATAATTACTTCCAGTATCATCAACAATTTGTAAAATTGAACTTATTTCAGGATTATCACTACAAATATCATAATGAAATCCTATAATATTATATTTATGATTTATATCCTCAAATTTTTTTTGCAAAATTTTATTCATAAATTCAAATGAAGTTAAATCTTTTTTTGAATTCTCATCTAAATCAAACTCAATTTTTAAATCATTATTTAATTCAATTGGTTCTAAAATTTTCTGTGTTAAAAGTAATTTAATACAATCATCAAAAGTTCTTATTCCTTTATTTAATAATGAATAAATATTATTTCCACAATCAAATAATATTTTATTATCTTTTTCAAATATTCTTGATTTAGATTTTTCAATTTTATCAATCATAGATAATGGATTTGTTCTTATTTTATTTATATATTCGAATAATTGATAAATTAAATAATTTGAATCTTGATATATATTTTTCTTTAAATTATTATCAATTATATTATCATTTATTATATTATTATTTGAATTAGTTAAAATTTTTATATCTTTTGCTTTAGTCGAAATAGTTTCATGATTTAAATATTGTTCCTTATTTAAATCAATTCTTGAATTTGAATATTCACATCCCATTTTTGATTTTATAGTTTATTGAAAATAATTTTTTAAAAAGTAAATATTTTTATGATAATTTTATGAAAAATTATATATGGAAGGTAAATTATTAAAATGGACAAATTATATTCATGGATGGCAAGAAAGAAATTGTATATTAAAAGGAGCAATTTTTTCATATTATATTCCAAATAGTGAAAGTCATATGCCAAAAGGAAGAGTTCATTTAGGTGTGAGTACAATTAAAGATAATTTAAGTAATAATGATAATTTAAGTGAAGAAGAAAAAAATAATGATTTAGGTTTTGAAATTAATACTGGTTCTACTGTTTATTTTTTTAAAGCAGATTCAATTGAAGAAAAAAATAAATGGATTCAAACTATTAAAAAAAATAAATTAGAAGCTGAAAAAAATATTAAAGAATATTTTGAGAAAAAAAATAATATTAATAACAATGATAACTCAAATAAAGTCAATGATAAATATTCCCAGTTAAAAGATTATATTTCTGATTTATTCAATCATCAAAAATATCATTCTGATATAGAAGATAAAATAAAAAAAGCAATAAATGATATTGATAATAATAAAATGGAACTTCCATCAAAAACCCAAAAACTAAAAAGTAAAAATCCAATATCATTAAAAACAAATAAAAAAGATTCAATAATATATTCATATAGAAATAATTTAAAAACTGATTTAAAAGAATACAAAAAAAAACATTTTGAAACAACATATAATCAAAATCCAAACAATGAAAGTTTAAATTCAACAGAAGAATTTTATTCCTTATCAGATAATGAAGAAGAAGAAGATAAAATAAACAATATAAATAATCCCAAAAATAAATTAACTAACATAAAAAAAAATTTACCTCTTCCAAAAAAATCATTTTATGATCCATTATATAATTACAAAAAAAGAAAAACACTTCCAGTAACATGTAAAAAATTAACATATAATGTATGGGAAATATTAAAAGGTTCAATAGGAAAAGATATAAATCGTTTCACAGTTCCAATTTTTTTAAATGAACCAATATCAATGTTACAAAAATTATGTGAAAATTTTCAATATGCTGATGTATTAAATAAAGCAGCATATGAAGATAATCCATATATAAGATTAGCATATTCAGCTTGTTTTTGTATTGGTGGTTTTTCAATGAATATTTATAGAGCTAAAAAATTTTTTAATCCTATTTTATATGAAACTTTCGAATATATTGATAATGATTTAAATTATCGTTATTTTGCTGAACAAGTTTCACATCATCCTGCAATTTCTGCTTTATATGGAGAAGGTGATGGATGGAAAATTTATACAAATAATAATGCAAAAGTTAAATTTTTTTTAAATGGTTCAATGCAAGTAGAAGCCATTGGGAGATGTTATATAAATTATGAGAGATATAATGATAATAATATTTATACTAAACCATTTATAAATGTACAAAATTTAATTTTTGGTACAATGTATATTCAAATTAATGGTAAATTCATAGTTACTAATAATGAAGGTGATATATGTGAAGTTAATATTTTACCTTCGAAAGGTACTGATAGTGGTCATATGATTGGAACTATTAAAGATATTAATGGTAATTTAAAATATAATATTGAAGGTTGCTGGTTAGATACAATTAAAATAATAGATCCTATAACAAAAAATGAAAAAATTTTATGGAAAATTATTCCTTGGGAAAACCAAGAAAATTATTATTATCAACCTATTACTTTTGATTTAAATAATTTAACTGAGGAAATGAAAAGTAAATTACCACATACTGATAGTAGATTTAGACCAGATCAAAGATTAATGGAAAGTCAAAAAATTGATGAAGCGGCTATTGAAAAAGAAAGATTGGAAAATAAACAAAGAAATGCTAGGAAGATTGATCAAAAAAATGGGGTTATACATAAACCTATTTTCTTTGATGAAACTTATGATGATATTACAGGAGAATTAATATATGTTTATAAAGGGAATTATTTTGATAAAAGGAATTCTCATGATTTTAGTGATTTACCTAATTTATTTGGGAATGATTAATTTAAATTATTATTTTTGATTTTTATTTTTTTTTCTTATTTATGATTTTAATGATGAAATTGTATTTTTTGATTATAAAATTAGATTTTAATGTATATTATTTAGTTTTTATTTCAATTCATAAAATAAATATTTTGAAATCTGGAATGTTTAATATTTGAATTTTTTATTATTTTTCTTTTGATTAAAAAAAATTAAAAATTAATATTTTATTTATGAAAAATATTAATTATTAATAAAATTTAAATTGAGATTTAAAAAATGAAAATATCAAATTTTGAAAAAAAATCAATTAATCCTTTTCAAATGAAAAAAACCTTAAATTCAAATTCAAATTTAAATTCTGCCTCAACTCAAGAGAATACAACTCCAAAAAAGAAAAAAATTCATAACAAATTAATAAAAAATCAAAATAAAATAATAAAACCTTTTAATGAAGAAAATGATATTAATTCAATAAATTTAAATCCATATAATAGGAAAGACAATCTAAAATCAGAACAAATGTATTATAAAAATCAATATTTAAATATAAATTCATCAAAAAATAAAAATTTAAATTCACAAATAAAAAATCAGAATAATTCTGATTATATTAAACCATCAAAACCATTTTGTCTTTCAGAATCAAAAAAAGATAAAGCAAGTTATCGTTTTCTTTTACATCAAGCAAGTAAAAATTTAATAAATCATTTTTCATATTTATATGAAAATAATAATAATAATTCTAGAACACCAAGTACTTCATCTGTTAATTCTTCAAATAATACTTTTAATAATAATTCATTTGATATGAATTCTACTAGTATTTTTTCAAAAAGAAAAGAGTTAAATAATTTAGGATTTAATTTAAATAAAAATATAAGAGGAATAGGAAATTTAAGTTTATGTTCTTCTAAAAGTAATAGTAATATGAAAAAACATTTTAAAAATAAAAGTTTAGAAAATTCATATAGTAATAATACTTTTAGTTTTGATAAAAATAATAATGAAAATAATTTAAATGTTTTATTTGATGAAAATTGTTTTCCAAATAGAAAAAGATATTCTATATCTTCTTTTAATAATGAAGATTTTTTAAATGTAAATAATAATCAATTATTTGAGGAAAATATAAGTATTTTAAAAGATGATGTTGATTTGTGTGATAATAATTTAGAACAATTTTTCATTTTAGAAAATAAAATAAAAGTCATATTAAATAAATTAAACTTAAATCAATCATCTTTTAATGAATGTTTTGAATGGATGAATTATTATTTTGATTCTAATATCCATAAAAAGATTATATCTATAATTAAAGATTCAAATAATAGAAGAATTTTAACATATATTATTAAGATTGAATTACTATGTTATTGCTTATGTTATAATGTTTCATATCATCAAAATTTAAAGCAAGTTAATAATTATTTAAAAAATATATTTCAACAAATTTACATGAATTATTTAATTATATTAAAATTTATTTTACAAAAAATTACAATGTCTTATAATAATTTTACATGGTATGAACAATTATATAATATAGTTAAAAATGAATCAAATATTAATTTAAAAGATGATGAATTAAATGAAAATAATATTATTCAAATTTTAAATAAAAATATAAATCAAATAGGAAATAATTTCAAATTAATAATTGATAATATTTATGCTTCTTATTATCGTCCTGAAAAAAATATATATAAATTCCCGTCTTCATTAAACATTAAATCAAAAGATAAATTATTATATCAAAAAGAAATAATTGCATCATTTTTTTATGATGCTTTTTCATTTACTGATTCATATTCAATTGATGATATAAATAAATTTTTTACATATTATATTTTAATAAAAAAGGAACAAAATTCTCAAATAATATTTTCAAATAGAGAAAAAAATCTAAATATTGAAAATAAATATATTAAAAGTAAAAACAACAATAATAACAACAAAACTCAAATAAATTACTTACCAAAAATAAATTCAAGTTATAAATATACTTTAGTATTAGATTTAGATGAAACATTAATTCATATAGAAAGAGATATGAATAGTAAAAGTAAAAGAAAAGTAATGATCTTAAGACCATATTTACATGAATTTTTATCAAAAATGAAAAAATTTTATGAATTAATTTTATTTTCTGTAGGAATACCTGATTATGTAGATCCATTAGTAGATATAATTGAAAAAAAAGAAAAATATTTTGACTATAGATTATATAGACATCATGCAATTTTTGATGGGAAAGAATATGTAAAAGATTTATCAAAATTAGGAAGAGATATTAGAAAAATTGTAATAGTTGATAATTTACCACAAGCTTTTAAACTACATAGAAATAATGGTATTTGTATTAAAGGATTTTATGGTGATAAAATTGGTGATAGAAATACTTTGAAAATATTAAGTATGGTTTTAGAAAAAATTAGATTTGATGCAGATGAGACTAATGATATTAGAGATAGTTTGAGAAAAGAAAAATTATTAATTATTACAAAAATTACATCTAATTATGATGATTATGATGAGTAGTAATTTATTTTTTATTTTTTAATATTTTTGATTTTAAAAAAAATTAAAAATTAAGTTATTATTTTATAATGGTAAAAAAAATATTTATGTATCATGAATTTTAAAATTAATTTTTGTTATTAAATAATATTTAAAATAAAAAACTAGGATTAATGATATTAAATAATTTATCATTAAAATCATCACAAAGTCAAGAAAGAATAAAAATATTAAAAAAAGATTTGATACTCAATAATAGAAAAATGAAGAATTCAAGATCAGATAATAATTTAACACATAATCTTATTAATAACAATAAAATAACTTTTGAAATAAATGGAGTAAAACAATATTTAAAAGCTTTAAAAGGAATAGAAAAAAAGAAAAAATTTATAGAAACAGAAAAAGAAAAATTAAAAATTTTAGAATTTAAAGAATTAAGAGAAATACCAAAAATAAATAGAAAAAGCATTTTATTAACTCATTGTCGTTCAATGGATGGATTAAAAATTGAAGAAAGATTAATTAAAAAAGGTAAAGAATTAGAAAAAAAAAAACTTAATAAAATGAAACAATTAAGTTTTGATTTTGGAAATAAAAAAAGTAAGTTAAAACAATGTTCAAATAAATATTCTACTAAACAATACATTGAAACTTTATATAATAATGCAAGTGAGAGAAGAGAACAAAGAAAACAATTAATAGATAATTATAATAAGAATTTTAATTTTAAACCTAAAATTTCAAAACGAGCGCATGATTTAAGTAAAGAAAAATATCAGTTAATATTAAAAAAAGAAAAAGAAAAAGTTAAAAAAATAAAAGATTTAATTATACAAGAAAATAATTCAAAATATTTTATATTTAAAGATGAAAAAAATATAATTAGAAAAAAGTTAATTAATACTTATGAGAATAATAATAATACGAATTATACAAAAGAAGTATATTCAAAAGAATTAACTAGAAATATTTGTGAATTAAATGATGAAAAATCAAATAATACTTTAAAACAAAAAACACAATGGTTATCACATATAAATAAAATTATATTAAAAACAAAAAATGAAAACTATAAAAAATTATTTAATATGGTTGGTGGATTAAATGGTAATTTATTAAAGAAAGATATAATATTACCAAAACAAAATATAAAATTTATAAATGAGATAACAAATTTATTAAATGAAATAAAAAAAGAAAACAAAGAAATAATTTCTTTTAAAGAATTTTGTATCAAAGCAGAAAAATATTTATCTAAATAAAAGAAAAAAAAAATGTACACATCAATTTATATAAATAATTAAATTTAAAAATATAATACATTAGTTAAAGTATTTATTAATATTAATATTTATTTTATAAAAACTTTTCCATATCTAATTGTTGATACAATTTCTCATATTGATTTTTAACATTAGTACACATATTTCCAACATTACTATCTTTCCCATTAAATAAATAACAATTATCAAAAACTAAATTCATATCATTACAAAACTCTTTAAAATTACTATAACAAAAATTATTTAATTTTTTTTTAATTGTAGAAAAATCCATTGGATTTTTTACTATTTCAAGATAATTAGGTAGACCTAATTCTTCTGGATCAACTGGTTTATGAAATAAATCAGCATCTTTTACTTTCCATAATAATGAAAGTAATTTTTTTGCATTTTTTTCCCAATTTTCATATAAAAGTAAATCTTGATTCATTAATTTTTTTTCTTTTTCTAATTCATCTTTTTCAAATAATAATTTTGAAACTTGAGGATATTTTTTCTTAAATTCTTCAATTTCTTCCTTTGATAAAGGATTTTTTTCTCCATTTTCATTTACTTTAACTAATATATTTTTTTTTGGTCTTTGTATTGAATTTATCATATCTTCTTTATTTATAAATCCTTCCTCAGATGTTTTTTTATTTCTTTTCCCTTTATTTTTATTATCATTTTTATTTTTACTTTCTCCTTTAATTCCTCCATTTTGAATAAGTAATTCCATAATTTTAATTTGATTCATTTTTTCAGCAAAAGAAACTGGAGTTTGTTTTCTTTTATCAATTTTATTAACATTTAATCCATTTTTAATTAAAAAATCAACAACATCATAATGTCCTTGTTTAATAGCATAAAAAACACAAGTTTGACCATATTTATCTTCTAAATTAATATCAGAACCTTTTTCAACTAAATATTTACAAACATCTAAATGTCCTTCTCTACAAGAATAATAAATTGGATTTTGACCATAAATATCTTTTTCATTTATTGGAACATTACATTCTTCAACTAAAAATTTACAAGTTAATAATTTTCCTTCTCTTGCTGCATAATATAAACAAGTTTGTTGGTGTTTATCTTTAAATAAAGGATCAATTCCTATTTCTTTAAAATATTTACACATTTCTAATGCTTTTTCATCACTTTTTATTATTGTTGTATTAAAAAATGCATTTTGATAATTTTCTTTATCTATTAATAATTTCATGTCTAAATTATATTTTTGGATGTATGATTTAATTAAGTTTAAGTCTCCCTCTGTAATTGAATTTAATATCATTTTTATTAAAGTACTGTCTGTTTGATTTTGATTTTGTATTTCCTCTTCCATTTATTATTGAATCTTTAAGGAATTAATAAAAAAAATTTAAAAAGAACAATTTATATAAATTATTTTTAAGTCAGTTCAAAAAATTTAAAAATTGAAAGTTAAATTATTATTTATTTTAACAAAAAAAAAATACATTTTTACTTTTTTAATTTAATATTTTTTTTTCAAAAACATGGAATTTTATTTATCAATTAAAAAACAAAAAATAAATATCATAAATATTAAAAACTTAATTTTAAAATTTTTTTCATTTTTTTTAAGCAGGAGTAGCCTGTTCATTTTCTTGAGGGGGAGGATTTTCAATTTTTTTTTCAGGAACTTTAGCTTCAATATACTTTAAATTACTTTTAGTCATAAAATCATCTAATTTCTGAGCATAAGTTTGTTTAGGAAATAAACCAGAAGTTATAGTAGGAGGAAGATTCCTTGTTGCTTTTTCTCTAACAGTTTCTTGAAAAGATCTTAAATTTGGATTAACTTGAATTTCTTTTTTTTTATGTTTCTCAATAGGAGGAATAATATATTGATCATGTAAATAACCATAAAATGGATTTGGTTTTTTATATTTATCTTTATCAAAATCTACAGTATCTTGTACAAAAGGTAATTTTGAAAAATCAAATGTTTCATTTTTACCAAAAGCAGTTCCACTATTTCTAACTGAATTATTAACAGTTTGATATAAGTTTGTATCACTTAAAGGAGTTTTTCTATCATTATTATTATCTTTAATTTTAATATTTGGATTTAATAATTCTGATCTTTTACCTCCTATTGTTGTATTAGCTCCACTTCTTCTTAAATCTTTATATCTTTCACTCGCTTGTCTTAATTCTTCAGCACCTAAATAATTATATTTAGGTCTTAATGGATTTACCTTTCTTTTAGTAACAATACCTTTCTTTAATGTACTAGCTTCACTTCCAGCAATATCCTTATTAGTATATATAAAATTCATTCCATTAAATTTATTAATAAAATTTTTACTACCTGGATTACTTCCTAAAATATCATCATTTCTTAAATTAAATCCAGGTTCAATATGAAATTTAGAAAAAACAGAAGGTTTATTCCCATCAATAGGGCCATGAGTTTCTTTATCACCATTAATAAACCCCATATAATAAATAGGATCTAATGGATTTCTAATTTTATCTTTATCACTAGGTTCCATAATCTTATGTAAATAATCATCTTTATAAACATCTCTATAATCAATATATTGATAATCACCTCTTTTTCTTATATAAGGTTTCCTAGGCCAAGAATCTTTAATATCATCAATTTTAAGAGGATCACTTTTAACATCTAAAGATATTTTCTTAGTAGGTTGTGCACCATCAATATCCTTAACATCAATTTGATCTCTTATAAATCTAGGTATTTCAGGAGGATAATCTTCAACTTTAGGTAAATTATATTTAGGTTCTAAAGGATTAGTATGTCTATTAGTTTTAATTTCTACACAACCTGGACTTGATTTTTCAATATCATTATTTCTTAAATTATATTCAGGTTTATTTAATCCAACATGTAATTGCTTTGGCCATGAACGATCAATATCATCATTTTTATTTGTAAAATCTATTTTTTGATTTAATGCTCCAAAACGACGAGGTGAGGAACCTTCAATATCTAAATTATATAAATTTATTGACCAGTCACGTGTTGTATCTAGTTGCTTAAATTTTTTTATTGGGGCATCTTTTGGACCTATTGTTGAGAGGAACATTGTATCTTTACGTGTTGGTGTTGGGTAATTCATTGATAAGGGAATTGTGTCTGGGTTTGGATCAGGAGAGTATGAACGATGAGGAGGAGAATAGGACATTTTTTTTTTTTTGAGGTTTTTTTATTATTTTTTTTTTTTGTTTTTTAATTGAACAGTTATATTTTATTATTTTTTATTTTTTTTTTAATTTTTTTATTTAATAATATTTCATAATAAATAAAAAATATATATTAACAAATTATAAAAATCCTAATTAAAAACTTTTATAACAAAAAAAATCAAAAAGTAAGCATAAAATAAAAAAAGTAAAAAACTATTTAATAAACACCTTCAGGTTTAGTAACAGTTCTTTTACTTTTAACATTATTTTTAATTCCAACATTCTTATCTACAGTAACCATCATAGTTTTAAACTCATTAAAATCGACTTCTCCATCTTGATTTAAATCAATTTGTTCAATAACTTTTTTCCAAGATTCCTCATCACCACCAAAAATACTAATAATTTCATGAATACTTAATTTCCCAGAATTATCTTTATCAAACATTTTAAAAGCTTTTTCTAATCTTTCATCAGTTAAAATTTTTTTGCTAGAAATCATAGCACTTAAAAATTCATCATAAGAAATTTGACCAGAACCATCTAAATCTAAATTAGAAAAAATTTTATCTGCATAATCTTTACCATCATTTTCACCATATAATTCTATTAATTTATCAGTAAAAACTCCCCTTGATAATTGTCCTTTTCCAGAAGTATCTAAACTTTTAAAAATTTCCTTTAAATCAGTTTCTTCTTTTTGAATATCAAATTGACTTGAAATAAATTGCATAACTGCTTTTTTAAATCGATTTTCTTGTACAAATTGTGCCATATGAGTAATTGCATTTTTTTGTATATTTTTATAATTTTTAAATTTATTCTTTTCTGAATCTTCTAATAATTTAAACCATCTATGATTTAAACACATTTCAGCAGAAAATCTTTTATTTGGATTTTTATTAAGCATATTTTTAATTAGGTCAATAGCATCTTTTGATATATCTTCCCATTCATCTCCTCCAAAAGAAGGATTTTTCGTTCTGATATTATGATAAATATCTAAATTAGTATTACCATTAAAAGGTGGGTACCCACATAATAAAATATAAAAAATAACACCACAAGACCAAATATCACATTTCTCATCATAATTTTCTTTTAAAACTTCTGGTGCAATATAATAAGAAGTTCCAATAAATTTACAAATTTTTTTTCCTGGAGTAAAAGTTGTAGCAGCACCAAAATCAATTAATTTAATTTGATAATTACCATCTTTAGGTTCATTAGTTAACATAATATTTTCTGGTTTTAAATCTCTATGTACAATATGATTAGAATGAAGATAATTAATAGCATTTAATAATTGTCTCATAATTTTAGCAGCTGATAATTCATTAAATGAACCTGCTGAAGTAATTGCTTCAAATAATTCACCTCCTTCTAAATATTCCATCATAATATAATATTTTCTAGAATCTTCATATATTTCAAAAATATTTGTTATATTTGGATGAGAAATTTTTCTCAAAATATCAATTTCAATTTTTGAAGTTGCTGTTTTTTTACTTGTTATTTTCATTGCTCGAACTTCATTTAATTGCTTATGTCTTACTTTTTTAACTTGACCATATGAACCATGACCTAAATCTCCTATTATTAAATAACGTTTTGATAATGGTTCTTTTGATATTTTTACTAAATGTTCTTTTGATACATTTATATCTGGATCTTCTAAATTGTTGTTTGTTAAATTTGATATTGTTGATAATTTTGAACCTTTTTTTAATATTTCATTTGTATTTGAATTTTTAATTTGGGATTCAAAACTTTGTTTACTTTTTAAATTTTTGTTTAAATCATTTTCCGATAATACTTTTTTTTTTTTCATTTTAGATTCTTTTTTATCTATTTCATCTTTTTTTTCTTCTACTACAACATCTTTTTTTTCTTCTGAATCATTCTCAACCCCACTTGAATCACTATCATTTTTTTTATTATTATTATCTAATTTAAAAGAAACGGAAACTCTATTTTTTTTTTTTTTCTTTTTATCTTTTTTTTTATTATTAAAAGAACTTTTAGTTTCATTATTTGTCATTTCTTGTATTTTTTTTAATTCTTCAGGAGAAATCATTTTAGAATTTCTATAAGTATTTTTAACTAGAGTAGAATCTTTTTCAACTCCTAATAAATTATTAACTTCCTTTAATTTTTTTTGAATTTCTTCTGGACTTTGTCTTAAAACACTTTTTCTTCTATCTTTTCCATCTGGATTAGGAATATCTAAACTATCTTTTAAATTAATTTTCCCTGTTGTCCCTAAAACTGGAGTTTGTGATTGACTAGATTCACTTTCTTTTGAATTTTTTGATTCTGAAGATTTAGATTTTTTTTCTTCTGATTTTTCACTTTTTTTCTCTTCAACAGTATTTTTTTTACTTTGTCTTTTTATTCCTTTAGTTTTTAATAATTTATTAATATATAAATCAATATCTTCTTCTTTAGCTTCAATTAAAAAATTATTTTTAACATGATTATTAACTTCATCATTATTAATATCATTTAAATTTAATTTACAACCATCAAAATCTTCTTTAATAGTAGTTTCACTTTCTTCACTATTATTATCATTATTATTTTCTTTATTATTTTTATTATTTATATTATTTTTATTCTTATCATTATTAGAATTATCAGAATCAAATTTCGAACTTTTTTTCTCATCACTATCAATAGCACTACTATTAATACTTTCTTCTTTTTCATTTTTATTATCATCAAACTTTAAACTTTTATCACTTTCTGATGATGAATTTTCCTCATCATCATCAGGAATAGCATCAGGGTTATTTTCATTACTTTTAGCAAAAGTTTCTTTAACTTCATTAATATTAGCCAACTTTCCTTTTAAACTATCACCATCTAATTTTTTATCTAAAGGATTTTCTTTAGAAAATGAATCTCTATTATTACTTGTATTTAAATTACCTTGA
Organism: Isotricha sp. YL-2021a; assembly: GCA_023806865.1. NCBI lineage: Eukaryota > Ciliophora > Litostomatea > Vestibuliferida > Isotrichidae > Isotricha > Isotricha sp. YL-2021a. Next base: position 76,948 of record JAJJLH010002011.1, read on the forward strand.
TTTCCTTTTCCTTTCTTAGTATAAATTTGCCAAATTGAAGTTGCAGGATCATCAAAACACCAATCGAATTTTAACATACTTTTAGTTAAACCATATTGTGTATTACAAGTACCTAATAATTTAATAAATAAACCCCTTAAATAATCATAATCAGGACGATCTTCAAAACGTAAACTTTTACAATAATTTAAATAATAAATAATTTCTTCTGATAAACCATAACATAAAATCTCTGTTGGAATTTGTAATTTTTTTTCCATTATTCTTTGATATTTATCACCTCCATTTTTTAATCCTTGCCAAGGTAAACTACCTTTTAAAAAAAATATCAAAACATAACCAATACTTTCCAAATCATCTCTTCTACTTTGTTCAATACCTAAATGTGTATTTATAGAAACGTATCTAGCAGTCCCAGTAAGTGATCTCCCTTCACGATAAGGAATATGTTGATGATTTTTAGGATTTTTATATCTTTTAGATAAACCAAAATCAATTAAAAAAATAACATTACTTTTATCCTTTGTTCCAATTAAAAAATTCTCTGGTTTAATATCTCTATGAATATAATGATGTTTATGTAAATTTTCAATTCTATTAAGCATTTGTAAAGCAATTAAACAAACAGTACTAATAGTAAATTTATGACAACCACAAAAATTAAATAACTCAATTAAATTAGGACCTAAAAATTCGATAATTAAATAATAGCAATCAACTAATTCACCCATACCATAAAAATGAGGAACACCTTGAACTTCATCTTGTGCTAAAGCCTTAGCACCAGTTAAATCTTGTGATGATATATTTAATAAACTTTGATATATTTTTGCTTCTGTTTTTAATTGAGGTGATTTTTGAGTTTTTTTTATTTCTTTTTTTATTGATACTTCTATATTGTCTCTCATATCATATGATAAGTAAATTTGACCAAATGCACCTTTTCCTATTAAAGTTAACATTACAAAGTTTTCTGCTATTAAATCTTTCATTATTAATTGGTTCTTTTTTTCTTCTTTTTCTTTTGAGTTTTCACTTTCAGAATTTTCACTGTTTGATGATGATTTTTTGTGTTTGTGACGAGTTTTTTTTTTCTTTGGCTCTTCTATTATTTGAGATAGTTCGTTTTTGTAGTCTTTTCCATTCGGGGTATCGTTATTGTTTAATGGCGTTGACATTGTTTAATTTTGGTTTTTTTTAAAGTTATTTTTAATTATTTTTTTATTTGATTTTTTATTTTTAAAAAATGTAAATTTAATTTTTTATTTACATTTTTATTTTAAGTTTTATTGGATTTATAATAAAGTTTCATACAGAAAAATTTATAAAAAATTTTTTATAATTATTATCATATTTATTAACAAAAAAAATGATAATTGAAGATGAAAATGTATTTTACTATTCGAATAACACCCCCAATAAAAATATTGGTTTTTCATCATCATCAAATAATGTAAAAAAAAAAGCAATATCATTTACCCCAAAAGATATAACTTATTTGAATCAAAACTATATTTCAACTTTAATAAAAACTAAATCAAAATCATATAGAGAAGAAAATGAAAATAATTTGAATTCAGTTGATAAAGAAATTGATAGTTCATTTGATTTAAATGAAGAAAATGAAGAAGAAATAAAAGAAGAAAATGAAGTAATAAATGATTTTGAAAGAAAAAATATTAAAAATCAGACTTTAGCATTATTTAATAAAAATTATGATATTTTATATAATAAAATAAAAGAAGCAAAAAAAATGAGTTTAATAAAAAAAGATAATCAACCTATAAGAAGAAAATATAGAAGTATATCAATGGGAATGGATGAATTAATAAAAAAAATAGAAAATAAAATAGAATTTTTTAATAATACAGAAAATATAAATGATTTTTATGAATATACTGAAATATGTTTTGAATATATTTCAAAATTAGGAAAAAAACCAAAATTAAAAGAATATCAATACGTAAAATTAAATATTCCTACAGAAGACCAAAATAAAAAAATTGCCTTATTAGATTTAGATGAAACCTTAATTCATTGTATTGGGGAAATAAAAAATGATAAATTAAATAATATAGATTGTGATAAAATAATTGAAGTTACATTACCTTCAATGAAAAAAGTTAAAATTGGAATTAATATTAGACCACACTTATTTGAAGCAATGGATATAATAAAAGAAAAATATAATATTGTAATATTTACTGCAAGTCATTCATCATATACTGATGCAATTTTAAAAGAGATTGATCCAGAAAATAAATATTTTAAAAATAGATTATATAGAAATAATTGTATTCCTATAAAGTTAGATGAAAAAACTTTTTATATGAAAGATTTAGATATTTTAAAAAAATATTATAAATTAAAAAATTGTGTAATTATAGATAATTCTGTTTTATCTTTTGCATATCATTTAAGTAATGGAATACCTATTATTCCTTATTATTCTACAAAAGATGATAATGAGTTAATTATTTTAGCTTATTATTTATCATTTATTTCTAATGATAATGATTTGAGAAAATCTAATAATAAACATTTAAAATTAAAATCATTTTTAGAAAATGCTCAAAAAATTATCAATGGAGAAATTATTGAAGATATTAGTGATAATGAAAATATAATTATTACTGAAAATAATACTTATATCTTTATGAATGATGAAAATCATGATAAAAGAATTCAATTTATTAAATTATTAAATCATTATCATAATGAATATATCAAATTTGTAAATTAAGAATTTAATTAATTCATATATAGATATGAAATTTATATTATATTTATTAATATATATAATTAGTTTGCTAGTTAGTTATTCTTATGTTGATTAAGATAACTTTTTTTGTTGCGTGAAAGAAAATTATATAAAATAAAATTATTTATTGTTAAAATAAAAAATTATGATTGATTTTTTTTAAATATTTATAAAAATGTAATTTTAATTAAATAATTATAAAAATTTGATTATATTTTTTTACATGAATGGGGAATTTCATAAAATATCGAATAAATTTGATATTAATGAAAAGGATGTTTTATATGCATTTTTTTATGAATTAATAGGTAAAATTAAAGGATGTAAAGTTGATATTGATGAAATTGAATATCAAAAAAATATAGAAACAATACCAACAATAACATTAATAAATTATATCAAAGATACAATACAAATATTATTAAAGAAAGAAATAGATAAAAATGAAAAAATATTTGAATATAAGAATAAAAATAATTTATCATTAGATGAAATAACTATTAAACAATATGAAAATATTATAAGAAAATTAGAAGAAAAAGTAAGATATTTAACGAGTGTGATATTAAAAAATAAATTACAAAAAAATTCATTAGAAAGTCAATTAGATGAATTATTTGATATTGAAAGGGAATATGAGGAAATGAAAATTAAATTCAAATATGAAAATGGGACATTTTTAAATAATGATAGAAAAGAAAATGAAATTAATATATTGAGAAAAGAAAATGTAAATTTAAAAAATTATATTTATCATAATGAAGAAAAATGGAAAAAACAAGATGAAGAATTAATAACAAAAGAAAATATTATATTATCTCTTAATTTGCAAATTGAAAAATTCAAAAATAAAATAAAAAATATGGAAAAAGAATTTAATATTTTTACAAATTATAATAAATTAAATAATAGTGATAAATTTAATATAAAATATACTTTATGTAATTTATCTAATAATATGAATACAATAAATTTAATTTCTAAAAATAAAAAAGAATTTACATCTTTTAAATTTTCTCAATTTGAAAAAATTAAAACTAAACTCTTTAAAAAAAAATATAAAAGTGGTTCAAATTCTCTTTCAAGAAACGAAACATTAGTCCCTAAAAAATTACAATTTTTTAAAAATTATTTAAATTCTAAAAATAATGTATCATGTACAGAAAATAATAAATTTTACAACACTAAAATTGTTTTTAATAATTTAAAAGCTAATATAAATACATCAAGAATATTCAAAAATAATAATTTTAATACAATTCAATCCTACAGAAATTTACTAAAATATAATTTAAGTTCAAGGAAATTAACATATAAACAAAATAATGATATTTATAAATCTATTTCAGATGACAAAAATATTAATAAATAAATTTTTTATTTATAATTTTAATATTATTTAAATTCTTAGATATGTATTATTAATTATTATGATAAATAAAAATTCCATAAAATATATATAGAAATTTAATAAACTTATTATATATTTAAAAAAATAATAAAAAGAATTAAACTAAATTCAATATAAAAAAAAATAAATAAATGAATGATTTCCAAATCCTCCAAAAATTAGGAGAAGGAGCCTATTCAACAGTATATAAAGTAAAGCGTTTAGTAGACAACAATATCTATGCATTAAAAAAGGTAAAATTACTAAATCTTTCAGACAAAGAAAAATCAAACGCCTTAAACGAAGTTCGTATATTAGCAAGTGTAAAAAGTAATTATGTAATAAGTTACAAAGAAGCATTTTTTGATGAAAAAGATTCAACTTTAGGAATAGTAATGGAATACGCAGATAAAGGAGATTTATATCAAAGAATAATAGAGCATAAAAAAACAGCAAAATTTTTCGAAGAAAGTGAAATATGGAAAATTTTTATTCAATTAGTAAAAGGATTAAAAGCATTACATGATTTAAAAATATTACATAGAGATTTAAAAAGTGCTAATGTTTTCTTATTAAGTGATGGAAATGCTAAATTAGGTGATTTAAACGTATCAAAAGTTGCAAGAAGAGGTTTAGGTTATACACAAACTGGAACTCCTTATTATGCAAGTCCTGAAGTTTGGAAAGATCAACCTTATGATAATAAAAGTGATATTTGGAGTCTTGGTTGTGTTTTATATGAAATGATTACTTTAAGACCTCCCTTTAGGGCTGAAAATATGGAAGGGTTATTTAATAAAGTTATTAAAGGTCATATTAATAAAATTCCTGATCGGTTTTCTGATGATCTTTTTACTATTGTTAAATTGTTATTACAAGTTAATCCTGAGAATAGACCAAGTTGTGATAAAATTTTAAAAAATAATATTGTTAAAAATAGAATTGAGTATTTTGATTCATTTAATGATATTAATAAAGAGAGTAAGGATTTTGATAATGAAGATCAATTACTTTTAAGGACTATTAAAATGCCAAAAAATTTACTTTTTTTATCTGATAAATTACCTAAACCTAATTATGATAAACATATGAAAAATATGGTTAATATTAATTCTAAAGTTAATCTTAAAAATTATAGAAGTTATACTAATAGAAAGGAATTAGAAAATAAAGTTCCTCCTTCTATTATTAGAGAAAAAAGTCAAATTGTTAAAATAGAAAAAATAGGAGAAAAAAGATTAGAAAAAGATATTAATGAAATTCAATCTCAAAGATATGGTAATATCAAAGATAATGATAATTCAGTTAGTAATATTTATTTAAATATAAGAGAAGATTCTGCAAAATCAAGAAAAGTTAATAATAATTATAATTATAATAATAATAATAGAATTCAAAATAATGTTTCAAATGAATTACCACAATTAAATGTAATTAATTCAAAAAGAAATATTAATAGTGGTCAAAAAAAAGCTGTAAATAAAAAAAATAAAAATCATTTAGATGAACTTTATAAAATTTATGCACCATATTTAAAACCGGTAATAAAATATAAAAATAATAAATATGATAGAAATAAATATAATTATAATTACAATTATGTAAGGAATTATGAAGTTAATCAAAATTATCCTATTTTGGAAATTTCTAATTCTTATAGGAAAAAGGGTCCTGAAAATAAAGTTTATTCAAAAAGAAAATTAAGTCCTATTAAAAGAAATATTATAAATATTTTTTAATTTTAATTATTAATTTTTTATTTTGTAGTTATTATCATCAAATTTATTTATCAAGGTTGAAAAATAATAAAAATAATTTTCAAAAAAGTAAATTTATAAATTTCAAAATGAAAAATAATAATATATTTAAAATTGTGAAGTTATTAATTATTAAAACCAATATAATAATAATTAACATTATATTAAACAATTTATTAAGGACAAAATTTATAAGATTCAATTTATATCTTTTATAAAAAAGAGATTTTTATATAATTATTTTAAAATAACATAATTTTTATAAAAACTTTATTTTATTTTAAATTTTCATATCATATAAATTTATAATTAATATTATATTTATAAAAACAATCTTCATCAAGTATTGTATAATTTTTATAAACAACAAAATATAGAATTTCTTTTTTTCTTAATTAAATTATTAGAAGTAGGATAAATAATTTCTTGATTTACATTAATAGTACTTTTATTATCACTGTCAGGATTATTTTTTTTTAAATTTAAATTTAATTTTTGAACATTAGAAAAATTTGCTTCTTTTGTGATTTGACCAAACGAAATTGAACTTTGGACTTGAAGATTTTTAAATTTTCTATAATCATTAATAATTTCAATTTGAACAGGAGCTTCAATTTTTTCTTCAAATTTTAAACTTTTTTGATGATTATAAATATTAGTATTCATATTATTCATATTATTTTTTTCATAAATTAAATTCATTAAATTTTGAGATTGTAAAAAATTATTATTATTAAATAATGTTTTTGAGTTTCTTTGTTTTATTTTTATATTATTAGTAGTATCATTAAAATTTATTTTTTTATTAACTTTAGTTTTTCCTTTTGGTGTTAAGTAAATTTCATCATTTACATTTTCATCAAATTTTAAACTATTATTTTTTTTTAGATTTTCTTTTTTATTTTCTAAAAAATGTTTTACATGAAAATTAGCTTGTGATTTTTCTTTTTTAAAAATTCCTGGTTTTATTTGAACATTATGTTTTTTTCTATTAACTCTAGATGGACTTTCAATTTCTTTTTCTTCTTCTTTTATTTTTTTCATAAATTCATCATAAAATACATTATCTTCATTTATATTTTTAATAGAATATATTGATTTATTTAAATCATTATTTACAATATTATAACCTGATTTCTTTTTATTTGGAGACTTTCTATCATTTTTAGAAATACTATATTTTATTTCTGGACTGTGAAATTGACGTTTGTTATTATAATTTATATTACCAAATACTTTATCAATTTGATCTGTAATTTTCATTTATAGATTTATTTATTTTTTTTATTATTATATTTCATTTCTTTTTTTATTAATTTTTTTAAATAAATTTTTTCAATTTAAAAAATTTTAAAAAATTATTTTGAAAAATATATTTTAATATATTAAATATATATTTAAATTATCAATAAATAAAAAAATAGTTAATTTTTAATAATTATTATTGAAAACAACAATGGCATTTTAATGAATCAATATAAATAGACTCTATTATTCTATTAAATTATTAAATTTCTTCAAAATAAATCATTTTCATTTAAATTAATATACATTAAAATTATTTTTTTTAATAAAATTAATCAAACTAATTATACCAAAATTACAAATAATATAATTTTTTTATAAAAAATAAACCCCTATCTAAATAAGTTATATAAATATCAAATAAAAAATTCAAATTTAAATAACAAACTAAAAAAATGTTAAAAAAAGATGATCTAAATATCATATTTTCAAAAGAAAATTTAATAACATCAATAAAAGACAAAATATCAACTAAATATGAAATCAAAAAAATATTAGGCAAAGGTGCATATGGAAAAGTATATCAAGTGAAAAATAAAATAACTCAACAAATAAATGCATGCAAGCAAATATCAAAAAAAGATATATCCAATATTGAAAAATTAGCAAACGAAATATCAATATTAAAAAAAGTAGATCATCCAAATATAATTAAATTATATGAAATATTCGAAGACGAAAAAAACATATATTTAATAATGGAAAAATGTAACGGCGGTGAATTATTTGATAAAATAACTCATCATATACGCAAAAAAGAAATGTTTAAAGAAAAAGAAGCAGCATATATTTTTTTTCAAATAATCTCATCATTATATTATTTACATTCAAATGGTATTTCACATAGAGATTTAAAACCAGAAAACTTATTATATTATTATAAGGGAAATGATATTAAAAATCCAATTAAATTAATTGATTTTGATTTAAGTATTTTTTTTAATCAAAATAAAAATGAAAAAATGAAAAAAAAAGTTGGAACATCATATTATGTTTCACCAGAAGTTTTAAATGGTGAATATAATGAAAAATGTGATATTTGGTCTGCTGGAGTTATTTTGTACATTTTATTATCAGGACAACCACCTTTTAATGGTTCAAATGATAAGAAAATATATAAAAAAATAATGAAATTAGATTATAATTTTAATAAAGATATTTGGAAAAATATTTCTTTTGATGCTATTGATTTAATTAAAAAATGTATTTGCTTTGAAAAAGAAAGATTAAGTGCCAAAGAAATTTTAAGTCATAAATGGTTTAATATTATTTATGAGGATTTTTATTCTTTAAAGAGTGATTCAATGTTAAGTTTTAATTTTGATAATTTAATTAAGTATAGTCAATATAATTCTTTTAAGAAAATAATTTTGAATATTATTATTTATAGATTGAATGATGATGTTATTAAAGATTTAAAAAATATTTTTTTCATTTGTGATTTTGATCATGATGGGATTATTAGTAAAGATGATTTTAAAAATGGATTAAAGAAATTAAATATTAATAATGAAAATATTGAAAATATTTTTTCTTTAATTGATAGTGATAAAGATGGTTTTATTAATTATACAGAATTTTTATGTTCTTTAATTAATGAAAAATTATATTTGGAAGATAAAAGAATATTAGAAGCTTTTTTAATATTTGAAACTAATGAAAAAGGTAAATTACCTAATAATGAAATCGAAAAAATATTAAATAATGATAATGAAATTATGATTAATGATATAATTGTGAAAATAGATAAAGATTGCGAAATTAATTTTTGCGATTTTTATAAGTTAATGGAACTAAATTCTTCTAAGAATTGTAATTAATCCATGTTGTTTTTTTATTTTTTAATATATATATATAACTAATAAAAATAATGGAATCATCTTAATAAAAGAATTTTAATAAATATAAATAAACAATTATTAAAATTAAAATATATAAACAAATTTAAATATTAACTTTTATTTTAAATTCCAAAATTTTTTTAATATATATATTTTTTTGAATTATAAATAAAATATATAATTGTTTTTTAAAATATAATAAATAACTAAAATCAGCTTACTATTGATTTATATTTATCAAAATTAAAATTATTTAAAAGTCCAATAAAAAGTTTAAGACATTCATTTAAAAAAATTGAAAATAAAGATTTATTAAAAGCTTCAAGAAATTCAAATATTAATACACACAATTCATCAAAAAAAATTTCTAAAAAATCTTCAATTGAAGATAATTCAATTTCTTTTCAAAGTAGAAATTCACTTAGGAATAGTTAAAATAATTTAAATAAAAAATATTTGAATAAAAATAATAATTTTTATTCTGTTAATAAAAATAACCATTTACCAAAAAGTAGAAAATTGTTTTTTCCTAATCAGGAAATTTCTACTAAAGCAAATTCAAATGATTATAATAAAACCTTATATATCATTATTAACTTTTTGTTAATGATTTATTTATTCTTTGATGTATTATTATTTATTAGATAGCAGTTTTAAATGTTTTAAATGAAAAAAATTTTTAATGATATTTCAGAGGAAAATGAAAAAATAGAAAAAAATATTTATTATTATTCACAATTAGTAATAAAATAGGAATATACCTGGATCCAATAAAACCAATACAAGGAGTAACAAAATATATAACAAGTGAACAATATAGACTTTTAATAAAAAAAGAAATAAAACATTTAAAAGCTGATGTTGTTTTAAATGTTGATAATGAAAATATTGAAAATATTTTTTCTTCAATTGATAGTGATAAAGAGAAAAAAAAAGAAAAATAGGAAATAAATTAATTAAAGATAATATTGATTATTCATCTTTAATAATGAAAGAAATTAGTGACAAAAGAATAAGATTAAAAATGGAAAATCATAATCAAAATAAAATAATTAAAGATTTAAAAAATGATTTTAAAGGATATATAATAATAAATTAAAGCAGCTTAATTATTTTAGAATATTATAAATAAAGAAAATTATACTTTAAAAAAAAATGAAAAGAAATTGAAATCAAATTAATGATGGTGAAATTATTCTAATGGAACAATTTAGAAATAAAAAAAATAAAAATGAAGAAGAAGAAGATAATAATTATAATAATAATGACGATGAAGATTATGAATAACAATATTTTGGTATTATTTTAATTAATTATGTCTATATATTATATACTTGTATAATTTTATAATTATTTTAATTTTTAAATAAATTATTTCAAAATTCATACCATTATTATTAAATCAAAAATTGTATTAATAAAAAAATCATTAATGAAAATAATAAAAAAATAAGAAAATTGAAGAAAGAAAAAGAAAATAACTAAAATAATTTTATTTATATTTTTTATATTAAAATTATAATCAAAATTCTAATTAAAATGATTTTTCCAGATTAATTTTTTTTTGTAACATCATAATCACTAAAATAAGTTTATTAATAGTATTAATATTGCTATAATTTGATAAATTTAAATTAATAATATTTTCTTTATTAGTTATTAAATCTTCTTTAATACCATTAATAATAATTTAATAAATTGTTTTTGATGGTTTATAATATTCCAATTTTTATCAATATTTATATTAATTTATTTTGAATTTTTTTCTAGTTGATATTGATTATGGTTCTTAATACCCATTAGATTTATTATTAAGTCTATTTTAATATTCAAAACTCTTCGTAAGGGGAATTTAATTCTTTTATATTTGATATATCTTTAATTTTTGTTCAAGATAATTGATTTTAGATAGATTCAATTCTATAAAAAACTAAATTTTTCACTATTTTCCATTAACTATATAAAAAGATGGTAATCTTTATATTTTAAAAAATAAATGTCAAAAGATAATTGTACAGGAATCCATATTGGGCCAGTCTATGCAGAATATTGTTCTAGTGGAGATATAAATGTTGGAGTTGAAGCAGGAGTTAATGCAGGAGTTGGTTATGAAGCAGGAGCTGGGGCATATTGTGAAATAACTTATAATTCAAATGAAGGATTTTCCACAGGTTGTGGTACTAGTACTAGTGTTGGAATTGGAGCAGAAAGTCAAGCTTTAGGAGTATATTCAAATTCAACTATTTCTTTTGATACAAGAGATAAATAAAAATCATATTTTAAATAATTAATAATAAATCTTAAATTTTGAATCCTTAAAATTATATTTTTTATACCTTTCAAATATATCATTTGATATAAGAAAGTATTTCCTTACTTTTTTCACTCAATAATATATTTTGTATATTTGATTAGCGTTTATGATAAATATCATTTTTTTGATATCTTGAAATATAAAATCATATTTTTAATTTGATTATTTCTGGTGAGGAATAATTAATTTTTTCCTTCTAATAATTATTATTATAACATAAGATATTTTTTCAAGTTTTTGATAAACATTTTTCTTAAATCTTTTAGCTATTCTAGTAAATTAAAATATATCTTGAAAAAAGAGAATAGAAAATAGGGAAAAAATAATTTATATTTTATAAAGACATTTTCTATTAATTATACAGAATTTTTATGTTCTTTAATTAATGAAAAATTATATTTGGAAGATAAAAGAATATTAGAAGCTTTTTTAATATTTGAAACTAATGAAAAAGGTAAATTACCTAATAATGAAATCGAAAAAATATTAAATAATGATAATGAAATTATGATTAATGATATAATTGTGAAAATAGATAAAGATTGCGAAATTAATTTTTGCGATTTTTATAAGTTAATGGAACTAAATTCTTCTAAGAATTGTAATTAATCCATGTTGTTTTTTTATTTTTTAATATATATATATAACTAATAAAAATAATGGAATCATCTTAATAAAAGAATTTTAATAAATATAAATAAACAATTATTAAAATTAAAATATATAAACAAATTTAAATATTAACTTTTATTTTAAATTCCAAAATTTTTTTAATATATATATTTTTTTGAATTATAAATAAAATATATAATTGTTTTTTAAAATATAATAAATAACTAAAATCAGCTTAATATATAAAAAACTAAAAAAGATTAACATCTTTAACACAATTAATCTCAATATTTTAATCCTAAATACAAAAAAACAAATAATGAAATAAAATAAAGATATAAATAAAATCTTGAAGAAAATATTACTTCACAATTTTAAGTTTTATAAGAGGAGAAACACTTTGATTAAGTAAATTACTATTTTCATTACTATCACCTTTATTAAAAAGTTCATTTTTTTCATCTTTATTAATAATCCTTTCTAATCTTTTAAATGACAAAATCATTTTTTTATCTTGAGGAGAATTACTCGAAGTGAAATTTTTAGAAGTAATATTTAAATTAGAATTATGAATTATTTTGGCAAAATTTTTAAATCCAACAAAAACAGTAGTAACATTATCTAAAGAATGTCTTTTTAAAGCAGTTTTCATAATCATATCAACAATATTTCCACTAATTTCATGTATAGATTCACAATTACTTTTTTCTTCATTTATAATTTCCCAAGCACATTTAATACATTCTTCATTATTTAAATATTCAAAAATTCCATCACAACCCATAATTAAAAAATCAATTTTATTATCACTTAAAGAAATTTTAGTTATATCAGGAATAGCAATTAAAACATTTTTTTTTCCTCCAAATTCTTCATTTTTAACATTAATATCTCCAAAAGCTCTACTAACACTTAATTTCCCAGGTTTCATTCTTTGAATAATATTACCAGAATAATAAACACTTCCTCCATTTTCAATAATTCTTTTTTTTTCATTTTCTTCACTTGGTCTATGAATAGTATTTAATATTTTAATATCTTTACCTGAATTTAAAGATAAAATTGCTCTTGAATCACCACAATTGGCACAATATAATATATCATCAATTATTAAACATACTAATGCGCATGAACCACTTTTTTCATATTGTTTTAATGCTATATTTTCTAAAAAATTTTTTTCACAATTTTCAAATCCTGTTAATAAAGATTTTTCTATATCAAAAGGAAAATTGTCATTTTTTATTATATAATTATGTAAATTATCTCTTAAGTAATCACTGCATAAATTTCCACCGTGACCATCATAAATTGCTATAAATGATATTTTTGGCCAATATTTTCCTTTGAAATTTTTAGGACAATTTACTGTTAAAATTATTGAAACTTTGTCTTCGTTATAATTTCTTATTAAACCATTATATGAATTAACAGCAAATGATTTTATAAATGAATTTATTGAATGTTGACTTGTTTTTACTGTTGGATATTTTAAAAATGCTAAGTCTTTATTAAATGTTGATATTTCATAATTTTTTTTTGTGTTTTGTAAAAATAAATATTTCTTTTTGTGATGATGATTATCAAATGTTTTTATTTTTAAAAATCTTTTCATTGGATTTGTATTTTGTGATTGTATTAAATTATTTTTACTTTTAAAATTTGGAGAATTTTCTAAATCTTTTTGATATATTACTTTATTCTTTGATGTTATTTTTAATGTACTTATTTTACGTAAATTTTTATTTGGAGATAATTCAAATGTATTTAAATTATATTTATCATTATTATTTGTGTTATAATTAAAATTTATTTTTGGTAAAGATATTTCTTCAGTTTTTTTTAGATTTAAATCGTTTGTGTTATGTTCTGTAGATGATGATGTTGTTATTTGATTTGTATTTCTACTTTTTCTTTCATTTGAAAACATTGATTTTTTACTTTCTTTAAATGTTGTTTTTCTTGTTGGTGGATTTTTGTTTTGAGAATTTAATTTTAAAGATCTAGTACGTAGTTTCAATTTTATTTTGTTTGTTTTAATTGGAGAATTTTTATTATTTTGTATTTTTAAAATGTTTTCTTCAGTTTTTAATATTTCATTATTTATTTTATTTGTTATGCTCATTTCATTTTCAGAAATTTCCTGAGATTTTTCCTCTACAATTATTCTTGAAACTTTATTATCCATAGTTTTTATAAATTTTTTTTTATTTTAAAAATTTTTATATTTTAATTTTAGATTAAAATATAATAATATTAAAAAGAAATTTTTTCAATATAAAATTATTCATATAATCTAATTAATATTTTTCTTTATAATAAAAATTATAATATAAATTGTATATAATTAGTTATAAAATAAAAAAACAATTAATTATTATAATAAAATAGAATTTTAATAATTGATTTACTTATTCATCAATTTTTTAAAACCCCCTTTAAAATAAAAAAATTACTGATATATACAATTAAAAAAAAAAAGAAAAATTAATTTTAATTTAAAGAATAACCCAATTAAATCTATACCCAATAATCCTATTTATTATTTTACTCTTTTTTTCTTTTTTATTCTTTTTTCTTTTTATTTTTATTTTCTTCATTTTCTTTATAAAGTTTATCAAAATCATCAGTTTTTACAATAGTAATGATTAATCTAGTAATTTTTTTATTAGAATCAATAACAGTTTCAGTTCTCGTATTTTCATATTTAACATAACCTAATCTAACTAAATTTTCAGCAGCCCTTGCAGCAATATCAGCAGAATTTGTTGTTCCAATAATATTAATTTTATTTGAGGAAAGGAGAAATTCTTTTGCAAGATACATTATTTTTTTAGCATTATCATATTGGGCTACTCTAAGCTCCTTTATTTCAGAAGACATTTTTTTTTGAGTGTGGGATATTTATTTAAAAAAATAATTATTTTTTTTTTTTAAATTATTATTATATAATTTAATATTTTAATTATTTATTTATTTCATTTTTTAACTTATTTTTTTTTATTTTGTGTTCCTTTTTAATGAATCAATTTCTTCATATAATTCATTTATTTTTGTTTTTAATGTTATTATTTTATGTTTATATTCAGATACTTTTTTTTTAAAAAATTGATTTTTTCCTGAAAATAATTTATTGGCTTCATTAACATCATTATTAAATTTTTGTAAAATTTGCTCATAATTTTCAATTCTTTTATATAATTTTTGATTTTCATTTGTTAAAAAAAAAATTTTATTATTATATTCATTTTTATCAATTTGATTTTGCATTAATATATTTTCATTTTGTTTTTCATTATTTAATTTATTAATTGTATCTTGAAAATCCAAACTTAATTTTTCAATTACTTTCTCTTTATTTTCATTTAATAAAGTTAATTCATCACATTTACTATAAGTTTTCTCAATTTCTTTTTTTAAATCAAAATTTTCCTTATGTAATTTTTGTATTTTTCTTTCATATTCCTTTATTTTATTTAATAATCTATAATTACTTGTTGAATCATTTTGTCTAATAATAATTTTTTGATTAGATATTTGATATAATTCTTTAATTTGTTCTTGAAGATTTAAAATTGTTTTATTTAGTTTTTTAATTTCTTCATCATGAAGTTCATTAATTATTGAAATTTCATTTTCTTTTTCTTTAAGAATATTCTTTATTTTCATTTCAAGAGATTTTTTTTCAAATTGAATTTTTGCATTTTCAATAGCAATTTCATCATATTTATTTTGTATTTTTGAAACTTCAAATTTATATATATTTTCTTTTGAATTATTTGATACTTCATTTTGCATTTTTTCAAATATTTTAAAGTTTGAATTTAATGATTCTATTTTTTGACTTAATTCAATATTTTCAAATTTACAATGTTTTTTTTCCTTTTCAGATTTATTATAAATTAATTCTAAATGTTCATTTTTATTTTTTACTTGTTCTAATTCTAATTTTAATCTCGCATATTCATTTTTCATATTTAATAATTCTTTTTCTTTTTTCATAAAATTATTTTTTAATTCTTGATTTTCTTCATTTAATCTTTCATTTTCAATATTTTTTTCATTTAAAGAGTTTAATAATTCTTCTTTTTCATCTCTTAAACTTGACAAAAATTCATCTTTATTATTTAATTCTATTTCATTATTACTTATATTATTAATTTCATTTTCATTATTTTCAGATTGTTGATTATTTGAAATTAATTCATCAAGTCCTTCATTTAACATTTTCATATTTTCCAAATCAAAATTTTCATAATTATTATTATCATTATTTAAACTATTAATATACATATTATCATCCATTTTTAAAAAATTTTTTAAAAATAAAAAATAGAAATAAATTCAATTTCCAAATTTACATTTTTTTTGTTTGATTCTTTAAATATAGTATTAATTAATTATATTGATATTTGTTAATAAAAAAATGAAAAGCAATTTAATGTAAATATATTATTTTACATTTAAATAATATTTAATATAGATTTCAATTATATTCAGAAACATGGTCAAATGATGCATTCGAGTTAATAGATTATGAAAATCAATCATTAATTCAATCAAATTTAGAAACACGAGAACCTGGATATATCACAAGGAAATTAAATGCAATTCAATTTTCTCCCAAATTAATAAATGATGAAGAAACTCAAAATCTTTTTGAAATACAATATAATGATGAAAATTTTCAAATAATTCCTAATTCTTTTGAAATAAATTATGATAATGAAAATGAATCTTTATTTAAAAGTTTAAATTCAAGTTGGTTTATTTTTAAAGCATCAAAAACAATAGAAAAACCAAAAAATTATAAATTAAATGAAGGTGATATTTTAAAAATAGGAAGAATGACCGTAATAATTAGAGAAATAAAAAATAACAACAATACTATAAATAATAATAATATAAATAATTCTAATAAAAATGATATATCATATAATACAAATGTAAATATTAAAGAAAAAAATTTTATATCAAATAATAATAATATAATTGAAGAAAAAAAAAAAACATTAAAAAAGAAAATATGTAGAATTTGTTATATAGAAGAAGATACAGAAGAAAATCCTTTAATTCAACCTTGTATTTGTTCAGGTTCAATGAAATATATTCATTTAAATTGTTTAAAACATTGGATATCAACAAAATCATTAATAAAAATAGAAGGAAATCAAAATTATACAAAATACAAAATTAAACCAGTTGAATGTGAACTATGTAAAAGTAAATTACCCGATTATATTAGACATAATTCAAAATTATATTGTATATTAGAACATTCTGATTATGAAAATTATATTAGTATTGAATGTTTATCAATTGATAAAAGAAAAAATAGATTTTTATATATTGGCAATTTAGAAAATAAAAAAGAAATAAAAATAGGAAGAGGACATGATTCTGATATTTTATTTAATGATGTTTCTGTAAGTAGATTTCATTGTAAATTATTGAATACTTTTAATGGTTTATATATTGAAGATAATAATTCAAAATTTGGAACTTTACTTTTAATTCAAACTCCAGTTTTAAATTTAAATGAAAGTTTACCTTTATATATTCAAGTTGGAAGAACTTTTATGCATATTAAAATTAAAAGACCTTTTTCATTGTTTGGTTGTTGTAGTATTACAGATGAAAAAAATGAGTATTATTATCATAATCAAAATGAAAAACAAATTGATTATCATAAAAATATTATTATTAAAGAAGAAGATGATAATGATGATGATGATTTTGTTAGTGAAATAAATAATATAAATAATTCTCCTAAATTAAATGTTATTGAAATTGATACTATTAATAATGAAAAAAATAATAAGGAAGATGAAAATCATATTCATAGAATAACTAATGTTGATGATAATGACAATATTGAAACTAGAAGATTTGATAATAAAAAAGAACTTAAGAGAACTGTTAGAACTATAATTAATGAAGAAGGAGAATAGAAATTTAATATGAAATATTTATAATTTGGTATAATTTTTATATATTTTTATATATAGAAAAAAAAAAAACATCAATATCTAATATATTATTTTTTTATTCTTTTTTAATTGAAAAAATATAAATTATAAAATTTATATAAAATAATAATGAATGAAAGTTCAGATTTTTTAAGTCAAAGAAGAGGTTCAGATTCACATATTGATAAATTTCAAATGTTTAGGAAAGGAAAATCATTTAGGAAAGATAATCGAATAAAAAATAATCTTAGATTAAGCCTAGAAGAATCAAATAATAGTAATTTAAATGTTTCTAATTTAAATTCATCTTTAAATTTCAAAATGAAAAAGAGATTTTATTCAAGACTAAGTCAAAGTAAATTAAATAACTCAATGAATGATTCAATGACTTTAATAAATCCTTTTTTAAATACAACGATTGAAGGTAGATTAGATGCAACAATAATTGAAGAAAATATTGATGGGAATCAATCAATTAAAACTACATTTCCAAAAAAAAAACCACAAATATTTATTCCAGAATATATGTTTAATTCAATTGATTTAAATAAACAGACAATTCAATATAATAATTGTTTAAATGATTTAAATGAAAATGTTGAAGAATATTATAAATCATATCTTGAATTAGATGAAATTGAAAAAAATAAAGAGACTTTAGAAAAAGAATTAAAAGAAGCAAAAGATGCAAGAAGTAAAGTAATGGATGATATTTATCAATTAAAAAGAGAAATTGAAAATAAAAGTGTTTTACAAAATGATAATTTAAATATGACTACAATTGGTAATTATCAAAATTCAAATAATTTTAATATTATGAATAATAATCAAAATACTTCTTTTAAAAATAATATAAATGGGAATGATTTAGTTCAAAATATTGAAAAATATGAAAATTTGATATTAAAAACAAAAATGGAAAATCGAGGTTTTTTAGAAGATTATGATATTTTAAATGATGAATTAAAAAAAAATACTGAATTAAATAATAAGTTAAAAAATATTTTACATAATATTGAACAAAAAATCCAAGCTGCATTAAAAGAAAAAAATAATTTAAGAAATTTAATGCAAAAAAATTAAAAAAAAAATCAAATTATTTCATTTTATTTATTATATTAAACTTTTTATCAATATTTTATAATATTTTTATTCTAAATAAATTCATAAATAAAAAAATATAAATTTAATAAAAATGATAACTACAATAACTCCTTCTTCAGTAGATGAAATCTCTCAAATAATTGAAAGAAATTCAACAAAGACAATTAATCTTCGTCAAGAATTATCCTCAAAATATCCATTTGAAAGTGGTTTTTTAAGAGTAACAAATCAATTTTTAAATGATCTTTCTTTTGACTTTAAAACAATTCTTCAAGCTTTAGATCGATTTAAATCATCAAATATAAATCTTTCAAATAATTTACAAGATAATTTAAATAAAAATAATGAATTAAATATGAAAATTCAAAATTTAAATAATCAAATTTTTTCTCTTGAAACAAGTCTCTTAAATGCAAATCATCAAATTCAAGATTTAAGTTTATTAAATAAAAATAATGAAAATTATATTGAACAATTAATAAATAAATTAAAAATTTCAAAAGAAAAACCTTATTCAAAACCAAATTGTTGTTTATGTGATTGTCCATTTTGTCAAAATAATTACTCTTTTAATTCATATAAAAATAAATATTGTCCAGTTGAAAATTCATATGAATATGAAATGAATAGCACAGGAAGAAGTACTTTAGTAGTTGATACAAATAAAACAAATAATAATAATAATATTAATAATACAAATATACCAAATATTGTTAATATTAATAATTCAAATTTAAATAATATTAATAATAATACTAATATTAATTCTTCTAATTTTTCTCCTGAAAATAATTCTTATCAATATAATATAAATAATACTAATAATTCACAAAAAGAAAATAATAATATTAATCCATCAGTTCAAATTTCTTCTGTTCCTTTTTCTAGTAATTATAATTCAAATATTGTAAGTAATAATAATAGAAATAATTTAGAACCAATACCAAATATGAATATACCAAAATTAATTCCTCAAAATAATTATGATATTAATTCAAATGAAAATGTCAAAATTAATGAACCAAAAGCAAGAGATAATAATTATAATATTAACAATATTAATACAGATAAAAATATGATTCAAGTTGATGAAATTATTTCATCTGTTCCATCATCAAATATTGGTTTGAATATAAATCAAATATCAAATGATTTATTAAAAAGTAAAAATAATCCAAATTTAAAAAATCAAAATTACAATGAAATGATAAATCAGATTCCTGAAAGAGAAAAAAATATAGAAGAAAAAAAAATAGAAATGAATTTAGATGATAAAATAAATAGAGTAGAAAAATTAGTTCAAAATGCATTAAATGATGAAAATATAATAAAATATTTATCAATTAGAATGGGTGATGATTTTATAGAAAAATTAAAGAAAGGAGATGTTACTGAAGAATACTTAAATCAAATAGAACAATATATTGAAAATTATAAAGAAGATGAAATGTTAATTAATAATAATAAAATAAATTCAAGTAATAGTTTAAGAAAAAATTATAAAATTGATTCTAAATTTTTACCTAAGAGAAAATTTAAAGATCCAAAAGATAATGATAATTATAATAAAATGCAATTAAAAAAACAAATTACTGATACTAGATATTATTTTAGAGAATTTCCTCGTGGATGGAATTCTTCAAAAGATTATTTTGATAATAATAATAGTAGTGGAAAAATTGAAAAAAATCAAATTAAAATTCCTAATTATCTAAAATAAGATAATAAATGAAAAGAAAAAAAATATTTAATTAAATATTTTCTTCTAAATAAATATTTAATTTTGAAATTTTTTTTTTGGTGAATTTTTGATTTTCATTTTTATATTATCACTTTTTATTTTTAATTTTTTTAATAGTTTAAAATATATGAATTAAATATAATAAAAATTAATTTAATAATATTCATAACCTTTTTCCCTTATTTTTTCAATAATTTCATCAATCTTTTCTTCTAATTTTTGATTATATTCATTAGTGGAATTTAATTTCTTTTCTAATATAGAAATAGTATCAGTTAATTCTTTAATAGTATTTTCTTTTTCTTCTAAAGTTTTTTTTAAAATACTATTATCATCTTTTTCTAAACTCATATTACCTTTTTGGACTTGTGATCTAATATTTTCTTTCCCAAAAATATTTTGAATAACATTATAAACTTTTTTTAATACTTCTTCAATTGCTTGTGGCTTACAATTAACAACATCATTAATTTCTTTTTTTGTTAATCTTAATCCTATTTTTTTTAATACTTTATTATTTAAAGTTTCCCAATTACTTAATTTATGTTTTGTAGAAGAATAATCAGGATAATTATGCAAATCTACTAATCTAGGAACATATTTTTTTAATATTTCTGCCAATAATAATCCATCACTAAAATCTCTTGCTATATTTTTTTTTTCTCTACTTAATTGAAAACTATCTACCCATTCATATATTTTCATTATTTCATTTTCATTATTAAAATCGTTATTACTCATTAAATTATCATTTTCTATTTCATTTTCTTCTCCATTTTCATTTCTTTGAATATCAACATTCTCATTTTCTGATATCATTTTATTTTTTTATTTTTGTAAAATAAATTATAAATATATTTTTATTTATTTAATTTATTTATATTTATATTTATTTTTCATTTTTATTGTTTTAGTTTTTTAATTTCTTCATCTAATTTATTTACTTTTTCAGTTAAATCATCAATTATTTTTTCATATTTTTTTTCATTATTTCTTAATCTTATAATTTCTTCAATTAAATTACTAATTAAGGTTTCATCATCTTTTTCACTTTTTGGAATTATTAAAACTGGGGCATCCATTAAAGGTAAAGGTGATTCAAATGATAATAAAAAATTTGAATTATCATCAATAAGTTCTGATTTGAATTTATTATTATTAATTGAATCATCAAAATAAGGTAACATATTTTCAATTGTATCATATAAAAATAAAACTGATTTTTTTTCCTTTGATTTTTTTAATTCATCAATTGAAAAATTTTTGGAAAAAATTTCTTCTGGAAAAGAATCTTTTAAAGTAATTAAAATGTTTAATTTTTCATTTTCTACTTTAAATATTAATTTATATGGAATATTTGATTCTGTTAATAAATTATCTTTTATTATCATTTCTTTAATTGGAGAAATTTGAGTATTATTTTCATTTTCTTTTATTTCATTTTTACTATTATCTGGTGTTGACATTTACAAAATATTTATTTTAATAAACAATTATACAATAAAAAAATGAACTAATTTTTTAAAATAATTCACTTATAATATAATAAAAACAATTTAAAAAAATAATAGTTTTTAATTTTTTTTCAATTCAAAATGTCCATTTTCACATGTGAAATATGTAAAGAAGTTTATAATGAAAATAATAAAAAACCATTATCTTTACCTTGTGGAAATATATATTGTGAAGAATGCATAAAAAAATTATATAATAATCAATCAAAATTATTTTTATGTCCATGTCACAAAATATATCATCAATTTAAATTAAGTAATATTCCAATTTGTGCTCAAGTTTTTGAATGTTTAAAAGAACATAAACAAACTTTAAATTTTAATAATGATTTAATTGATAATAATTATACTAAAAATGAAAATTTAATTTGTTGTAGTAGACATCCTAATAATGTAATTAAGTTTTTTTGCAAAAATGAAAATATGTTTTTATGTTCAATTTGTGCAAAAACACATACTGAACATAATATAATTTCTATTACTATTGATAAAAATAAATTTAATGATGAAATTAATGAATTAAAGGATAAAATAGAAGAAGAAAAAGAAAAGTTTTTCCAAGCTAAATTTGATAATGAAAAATATACTAATCAAATAAATATTCATATTGAAGAACAAATAAAAAAAGTGAAAGAATATTTTACTTCAATAATTGAATTATTTGAAGAAAAAAAACAAGAATACATAAATAAATTTAGAAATATACAAGAGAAATTTCAATATAATATAGATTTGTTTAAAAATAATATAAATCAAATAAATGATATATTAATAGAAATGACAAAAAAAATTTCCTATTCAAAAAATGAATTATATCCTAAAAATGAATATGAAAAATTTTATCATGAAAAAATAAAATTAAACTCCTTATTAACAAAAGTGACAATTTCAGGACAAAATGAAAATTTCGGATTTATATATAGTCAAATGGATACAATTCCATATTATAATTTTCCAAAAGATATATATAATAAAATCTTAAATGAAGAAATTAATTTTTTTGGAAAAATAAATGAAGATTCAGTCAATAATTCAATTTCTAATTTAATTCAATCTGAAAAAAACCCTACAAATAAATATTTAAATATGAGTCCTGTCGATGAGAAAACAATTGGAGAAGATGAAAAAACTTTAAATAATTCTGTTAGTAATACTAATATTAATAATAATTCAAGAAATCATTTAATTGATAATCAAACACAAACTCATTCATGTTTTAAGGATTCATTAGAATCAACTTTTTATAAAAGAGAAAATTTAAATATTTTTAATCAGAATTTAATGAGTGATTTAAATCCTCAAAATAAAACTAAAAGTAAAATTTATAAAAAAAATGAAAAAAAAAAATTAAAAAATGAATTTAGTTATTATTATTCACCTGAAAAATATAGTAAAGACACAATATTTTCATATTCTTCATCAACAAATAATATAACTGGAACATTTAAACATGATATTGTAGTTGATAAAAAAGAAAAAATATATAAACCACCTCAATTAATAAAAAATCCATTAATATGTAATTTAAATTTAAAAATTAGAAAAGATAAAATGAAAGAAAAAAAAGAAAAAGAAAAAGAAAAAATCAATTCTTCAATAAAAAAATATTCTTTTAACACAAATTCAAGTATAACAAATAATACTAAACAAATATATAAAAATATATCAACAATAAATACAACTGATATTACTAATGCAAATAAAACAAATAATTTAAAATATAATTGTAATAGAAAAGTTAGTAAAACTTCAAGAAATAAAAGATTTGCAAGTAATAGTCCTGAAGTAACTTGTATGAGTAATCAATTTGAAACTAGAAATAGGAATAGATTTAGATATTTTAATCCTTTTTCAAATTTAAATAATTCAAATAATAGTATTTTTAAAACTAAAGAAATTAAAAGAATTTCATCTCAAATATTTAGAAATAAAAATAAATTTAAAATTAAAAGTAATATTAGATATAAAAGTCCTCAAGATCAAATAAATAATTCTTCTATGTTTTATTTTAAAGATAGAAGATTTAATAATTATAATAGAGATGGTGATAAAACAATTGGTTAATTTTTTTATACTATATCCTATATTTATTATAATTTTTTTATATAAAATATTAATTAATTAAAATAATATTCATTATAAAAAAGATAATTAATTGATTTATAATGAATGAAAATTATAATCTAATTTTATATAATTTTTCCCTTTTAGTTTTTTCAAAAATAAATATAAATAATATTTTATTTAATTAATTGATTCATTTTATTCATGCATAATTAAATTTTAAATAAAAAAAATATAAATATTAAATTAAATAAATTTTTAATATGAATAAAAGTCTTCGAGGAAATCTTTCAAATTTAAAAAGAAGGAATTTAAGTGAAGGAAACAGAAGAAGTAATAGTGTACAAAAATATAATTCAAATAATATTAGTCAATCAAGTTTAAGAAACAGTGATTATATGAATTTAGAAAATGATGATACAACAGAAGATGAATCAAAAATAAAAAAGGAAGCAAAAGAATTAATAAACAAAACTAGAAAAATGATGGAAGATTTATCTTTAGTTAAAATGGATTCATTTACAAATGGAAATAATAAGAAAAATAATAATTTAAATAATTTACATTTTCAAAATAATATATCATCAAGTTTAAATGATGATCCTTCTCAAAAAATAATTTTAAAAAATAAACAAATAAAACTTTTAGAAAGAGAATTAAAAGATAAAACAAATCAATTAAAATTAGCACAAGATAAATTAAATGTTAAAAATGAAGAAATTAAAAAATTAAATGAAGCTTTAACAATTGAAAGGAGTAATAATTTAAGAGCAGATAATATAAAATTACAAAGGAAAATTTTTGCTTTAGAAAAAGCTAATGAAGAAAATAAAAAAATATATGAAAAAATGATTGATGATTTCAAAAATAAAATTAATAATGTTAATAATAAAAATAATGATAGTCAAAAAGAAATTAAAGAAATTCAAAAAAAAAATTATTTATTACAAGAAGATAATAAAAAATTACAAAAAGCATTAAATGAAAAAATTAACTTATCAAATCAATTAAAAGAAAAAAATGAAATTGATAAGAAAGTAAATGAAAAAAAAGATATTGAAATTGAAGATTTGAAAATGAATTTATCTAATTTAATTGTTATCTTAAAAACTTTATTTGCAAAAGAAAGTGATTTTTATGAAAATAGAAAATCATTTTTAGATAATTTTGAAAGATTAATGAATTCAGAAAATCAATATAATAATTTATTAGGCAGTACATATTCAGCAAATCAAAATATTGATTTAGGTTATGATAGAGAAAGAATGAATGATAATAATATTAATGATCTTTTTTCAAATAAATAAATATTATTTAATCTTTTTTTTTTAACTTTTATGGTTTAAGGATATATTATTTTTTTAAAATTTGATTTTTAAATAAAAAAATAAATAAAAAACTAATTTTCTAAAAATTAAAAAATTAATTGAAAAGGTTTTTTATATAAAAAAACTTATACTAACTTAATACTTTTTTATAAAAAAATATTGAAATAGAATTATTAATATTTCTTTATAAATAAACTTCAAATAATATGGTTATTGGTGAGTTGAAAAAAAAGAAGGAATATGAATTCCATTAATTGATAAAGAAGATCCAATTCATATTTTAGATAATGAATATGGAAATTTTATGTATTTAATAAATAAATTTGAATGTGATATTTTAAAATATCCCCTGAAAAAATTAAAGATTCATTAATTAAATATCTGATACAGTAAATAATTTAAATCAAATAATTTCAAAAATTTTAGTTAAATTGAAAATTATGAGGATGATTTTCAAAATCTAAAATTAAAATCTTTAATGTTTCAGATAAATGTGAAGAAATTTATAATAAACTTAGTAAATTAGAAAAAAATTTTATTGAAAATATTAATAATGAAACCTTTAACCGAAAGATGTAATCAGGTAATTTTAATAATTTATTTATTTGTATTATGATAATCCAAATCTTTCAAAAATAAATTGGAGAATTTAAAAATAACATGAATTAACTGATAATTTAAAAAAAAAAATAAAAAAATTTTAATCACGATGTTTGTATTAAATTATTAAAAGTAAATAATCAGTTGCTTAATTTTGAAAAATATGAAGAAGATTTAAAAATAAGGAAAGATTTAGAAAATCAAAAAAGAGAAGAAGAAATGAAAAATATTGAATGTAATTACTGAATCCTATTTTTTAGGACTCATTGCTTTTTTCCTTCCTTTTGTTTATTTATTATGTTTTTTATATTGAATAAATCATTATTTAAATATATATAAATTTATAAAAGGTAATAATAAAAGATATTATATAATAATACATTTTAAGTATTTAAAAAAATTTCAAAATAATTATTTTATAAATTGAATTAAATATAATATATTTAAATAAAATTTATCAAAAATAATAAATAAAAAAATACTATATTATATATCATTAATTAATCTTTTTTGAGAAAAATATATATAATATATTTATTTTTTCAGAATTAAGAAATGTATCACATAATCTCAATATCATTTATTTTTAATTATTAGAAATTGTTTTAAATAAGTATTTTTTGAAATTACTTCAAAATATAATATTATAATACCTAAAATCTATTTATATAATTTAATAATTTTTTATTTTAATTTTTTTATTTCATCAACCATTCCAAAACTACCAGAAAATCCAAATAATTCCATTTTTTTACAAATAATATCTTTTTCATAATTTTTCCCTAATTTCAAAGCAGAATATTTATTACATTTTTTTCCATTTTCAAAACTCATAACTCTTCTTAAATTATCATATTCTTTATTATTGTTTTTGTTATTTAAAAATAGGATATAATTGCTATCAATTTCTTCAAAAAAAGAACTTTTTCTATGATTTAAAAATTCTTTTCTATTATAAATTTCATTATTATTTTCATAAATATTACTAATTTTTCTACTAATTCCATTTATTTTAAAAGAAGAATCATCAAGTTCACTTGAATAAAAATTAAAATCAGAAATACCTGACTTTAAACTTGATTTTTCGGATACCCGTTTTTTTAAATCTTTTTTATTGCATATATTTATATTTGGACTTTTATTATTACCATTATCTTTAATTAATAAAATATCTTTAGAATTATCAGTTTTTATTGGAGAAGGTGGAAAAATTGAATTTGTATCTTGCATTGATATAATTCGAGAGTTTTTAATATTATTATAACTATCAAATTTAACTAAACAATTTGGTCCTTTTTTTACTAAGTCTTTAAATAAATCTAAAAGAATAAAGTCTTCTTCAATTTCAAATATTTTTGAAATATCATTTAATTCTTTTTGATTTTTTTTCTCTTTAAATGAAGAATTATTTTTATTTGTGTCATTTAAAAATTTTTTTAAAAATAAACTTTCTAATTTTAAATTTATTTGAAAAAATATTGATTCAATTGATTTTTCTTGTAAAATTGATGCAGGAACAGAATTAATTGCATTTAAAATGTCTTTATTAAAATATTTGGGAACTCTATTTTTTTGTAAATAATAATAAATATCATTTTGTTTAGTTGAAGCAATAAAAAATTCAAAAAAAAATTTTTGTATATTATAAACTTTTTCAGGTTCATAATATTTTAAATTATCATCAATATTATTATTATTATTTAAAATTAATGTAAGAAATTCATAGTAGTAATTTTGATATATTATTTTTAAATTATTTTTATTTAAAGGAAATTTTTGATTTAAAGTAGAATTTGTATTTAAAGAATTATATTCTGTTTGTCTAGATAATTTTTTCTGTGCATAAACATGAATAACAGCAATTCCAGATAAAACAGGTAAATATTTAATATAAAAACTATATCTTGGATATGTTGAAGTACATTCAAATTTTCCAAAGTTTTCTGTTAATATTTGAATATATTCTAATTCTGAATGTGATCTTAAATGATTTTTATATTCATTTTCCAATTTTTTGGCTATTAATAAACAGTGTTTAAATATTTTTTCTTGTTTATAAAATTTCAAATTTTTAAATTTATGATTGTTTACTTTGTTAAAATCAAATATTATTTCTTGTTTTTTTAAATCTATATAATATACATTTTTTAAATTTATATTATGTAAAAATAATTCTTCTCTATGACTTATTAATTCAAATATTTTATTGAAATGAAGAACTAAATATCTTAAAAAATATTTTTCATATATTTTAATTTCTAAATAATCATTAAATGAAAATGAAAATGTTTTATTTTGAAATTCTGAACTGTCATCATTATTATATGAACAAACTAATTTTTTTTCATTTTCATTTATATTTAAATTATTTTGATTTTGAAATATATCATCAATCTTTTTATATTTTTGATGAACTAAAATTTTTATATTTGAATTACTTTTTCCTGTTTTGGAATTTAAGATTGAGATTTTTTCATTAATATCAAATTTAAAATTAATCAATGAAATGTAAATAAATTTTAAACATAAATAACAATAATAATTATTCAAATCTTTAGGAAATTTTCCAATTAATATTTGATTGTTTTGAAATATATAAATAAGTTTATAATTATTTAAATAAATCGTATATTTTATAAAATTAGATTTTTCATTAATTTGATTTAATTTTCTTAAACTAATTAAAGAATGTTGAATTAAAGATTCTTCTTTATTTTTTTGATTTTTAGACTCAAAAAGTTTAGAAAAATTATAATTCATTATTAATAATCCATTATTATTAAATAAGAAAAACTCCTTTAATTTAAAATTACTTATATTCATTAAAGTTAATTTTTCAGAAGTTGGACTATTAAGACCATAATAATTAGTATAATACTTATTAGTAAATATATATAATTTATTACAAAAATTTTTATCATAATGACATTCCATTAAGATTAATTTAATAAATTTAAACATAATTTGAGGAAAAAAATTTCAAAACCAAAATAAAATTATAATTGATAAATCAATATAAAAAATTTATTATAATTATTAAATTAATTAAATTAGTTTTACATATATTATTTTTTTTATTAATTAAATATTTCTAAAAACTAACTAGTCAATTGTATTTTATTCATAACTAAATCCATTTTTTCTCTATAATCAGTATGTCCTAATTTTAAAGGAGTAAAATCAATACTTATAAATTTATCTAATTTCAAATTTAATTTTCCTCCATAACCAATAGCTTCTTTTTTCATTGCAAAAGAATATAATTCTTTTAAAACCTGATCTTCATTACTCCAACAATTAATAATTTTTCCATTAATAATTTTATCATACATTTTTTCATAATGTTCCTTTTTAATTATTGAAGTTGCACCTGCAATTAAAATAACATCTTTAATTATATCGTCACATTTAATTTTATCATTTATTTTATATAACATTTTAATACAATTACTTATTACATGTGTTCCAAGTGAAAAACCAATTAAACTTATTGTATGATATTCAAAAAATATTTTAGATGCTATTATTAATGCTAATATTTTTCCACATAATTTTGCTTTTTTTGATGAATTAACAAAAATTTCTTCTAATTTGAATTCTTCTTTTTTTTCTTCTTTTTGAGGAACTGTTAAATTTTTTAATAAAAAACTTGCTACTTTACCTAATGAGTTTTGAGTTAATGAATTTATTGATTCACTTGGCCAATTATAATAATAACATATATTTGTTTTATTTATATTTAATGCTAAATTTTCCCATTCTTCAATGTGATCTACATTATCTGAAAGAAATCCACTTACAAAAATTATACAATGTGTTGATTTAATTTTTGGATTCAATGATTCTAAATATATTGAACTTATATTTTGTTCTTTGTTCACATTTGTTATATTTTCCAAAAAATTCATTAGTGTATTTTGTTTCTGTATTAATAATGATTTAAACATACTTTTTGATAATATACTTATTTGGCTTTTATTTGTTTCTATTATTGAATCTTTTATTGTTTGTTTTTCTATTAATTCTTTGTTATTTTGAATATTATCTTTATTATCTATACTTGTTAGTAATTGTTTGATTTCCTTTATGTGATATGATAAATTTTCTTTTTGAGGAAGAATTGAAGAAATTAGCATTGATTGACAAAAGTCACTAATTTCATTTACATCTAAATATTTTTCGAAATGAAGAATTGAATTATTTAATATTACTTTCATTTTTGCACTTGATATTATTTTTGTTGTATCAGATATAACAAATATTTTTTTAGTTTTTTTATCTTTTATAATTATCCCATTAAATATTAATGTTAAACATAAAATTATTGATAAGATTTTCTTTTCATCAGAACCTATTTCATTTAATATTGAGTTTAATTTTTTTTTCGATTCTTCTTCTGAAATTTCTATATTTTCTTTTATTAATTTATTTAAAATCACGTTTACTTGATATTTTTCATTATAATCTTTATTTTCATTTAATGTGTCTAAATTAAATACATAATATAAATAATTAAAATATTTAAAAAAAACTTCTAAAACATCTTGACAGTTAAAATATTTTCTATTACTTAACATAATTAAATCTATATAACTTTTATATGAATCATTATTGGATATACTTAAAAACATATTTTGTTCATTTTTAATAAATATTGTATTAAATAAAGATAATATTTCAATTTTATTATTATCAAATACCTTTGATAAAATATTTATTCCTTTTGATGAAGCTAATGTTAAAAATCTATCTTCTATTAATTTTTTATATTTTGATATTAAAAAATTTGGAAATAATTCTCTATTATTATAATTATTTGATAAATCATTAAAAAATTTATTATTTAATTCATTTATTTTTGATGATAAAAAATTTGAAATTTCATTTTCATTTGTTTCATTAATTATTTGATTAAATGAAATTTTTGGTAATTCATTATTGATTATTTTATCATATATTTTATTGAATTTTTCATTTATTTTATAACCTTTTTTTATATCACAAAATGATATAGTTAATTTTTCTTCAAGTAAATATTGAGATAAATTTTTTATTTTATAAGGAATATTTTTATTTTTTAATTTTATATTCATTAATTCCATTGTCAATTTATTTTCTAAATTAATAAAATAATCTAAAATCTCATCATCATTTTTAAACTTAATTTCTTTTGATAATGGAAAATTTTCATCAAAAAGTTTATTTAAATCATCATTTAATATTGAAACTTGTTTTTCCATTTATTATAATTTCTCAAATAATATTTTTAAATAAATTAATATTTTATATAAATTTTAATAAAATTAAAATTATATATTCTATAAATAAATATTTTTATAATTATATTTTTTATAAATTATAATACCAGAATTCCAAAAATACGCTTTTATAAAACTTAAATTTTATTAATTAATTTATTTTTAAATTTCTATTAATTTCTTTAATATTATTAGACTGATAATTGGCAACTTTAATAGAATTTAAAACGTAAACAGAATTAGAATTTGCATTTTCTTCATCAAAAACAGAACTTTGATATTTCATTTTATTTTTAAATGAATTAAAATCATTATATTCTTTTAAGTTTTTCAAATGTTCATTTTCTTTTAAAAAAGTAATTGAATTTTTATGTTTAATAATAATTGGAACATATTTACTTTTTATTTTTTCAATTTCCCTATTCATTTGATTTTCTAATCCAGCAAGTCTTGTAATTAATTCAGGTAATGAATTTTCATTTATTTCATTATCATTTACTAATGATTGAATTTCTTCTTGTGATAAATTTATTTTTTTTCCTTTATTATTATACTTATTATTATTATTATAATTATCATTATTATTATTATAATTATTATTATTATTAATATTATTATCATTTTTCATCAATTCAGTTTCACTTTTATTTTTATTTTTTAATAAATTATTAGATGATAATGGTGGTTTAAAATATTTTTTATTATTAATAATAAAATTATTTATTTTATTATCAATATTATTTGATGAATTATTATTATTGATACTACTATTTGAAGCTGTTGAATGACCACCATTAGAATTTTTTTTATTTTCTTGATAAATTAATTTAATATTATCATTAATAATATCTTTTTCTTCTTTTTTATTTTGATTTTTATCCTCATTTTTTTCTTCATAACTCAAACCATTCATTCCATATTTATTAATTAAATCCATATAATTATAATTATACCCATTCATCAAATTACTTGTACTTTTACCATAATAATAATTATTATTGCCATAAAAATTGTATTGATATTTTTTCTTCTCATCATTTATAGAATTACTATTATTACATTCATCACAATTATCATTAATAATAACACTTCCATAATTATCATTATCATCTTCATTATTAATAACTGTTTTTAAATTTTCCTCACTATAATTTTCATTACAAATAACACTATTATTACTCAAATTATCATTATCACAATTTTCCAAAGAATCCTTTTCATTAATTGCATTATTATCAGAATAAAAATTATCATCATCACAATTTTTCATTTTTTCTCTATATAAATTAATATCATCAATAGAATTTTTAATTAATTTCTGAATAACCAAATTTCCATTATTAATTTTAGTAATAAAACTATGTTTAATTAACTCTTTAGCAGAAGGTCTTTTCAAATGATCATAAGTTAAACATTTCATAACAAAATCATTAAAATCTCTACTCCATAAATTAGAATTACTTAAACCTTTAGGAGGATTACTAATTATTTTTTTCATAACTAAAAAAGTTCTTATTTCAGAATAAGGAGGTTTTCCTTCTGCCATTTCAATACAAGTAATTCCAAGAGACCAAATATCACATTTTGAATCATAATTATTTTGAGATATTACTTCTGGACTCATCCAATATGGTGTTCCTATTTTTGATATTTTTTTACTAAATGAATGCATTAATTGAGTTGATACACCAAAATCTCCTATTTTAACATAGGAATTTTTTTTTGTTAGTAAAATATTACCTGCTTTTATATCTCTATGGATTTTTTTTTGATCGTGTAAAAAAATTAATCCTTTTAATATATTTTTTATTATTGCTGATATTTCATTTTCTTTTAATGTTTTTTTTGTTATTCTCATTAAATCTAATATACTTCCACAATCACAGTATTCAATTATTATCCAAATTTTATTATTTTTAATATAGGAATTATAATATTTTATTATGTATGGACTGTTACTTTGTTTTAAGACATTTATTTCTTTTTTAAAATTGTCTATATTAGAATTTAAAATTGTTGATATTTTCGCTGCGAATATTTCATTTGTTTGCTTTTTTCTTACTTTATATACTATTCCGTAATTCCCTTGACCTAATTTTTCTAATATTTCATATATTAATTCTGGGTCTTCGTTTTTTGTTGTGATGAAGTCATACATTTTTTTATTTTTTTATTCTTTTTTTTTAATTTTATTTTTTTTTATTTTATTTTTAATATGTTTTTTTTAATTTCATTTTTTACAATTTAATATATAGTTATTTTTATTAGTTAATTTTTAAAAAATAAATAAAATGACTGAATCATCTGTTAAGAGTTCAATTAGGAATTTCATGACTAATCCAAAATCAACTAAGGAAAGATTTTTGGATGTAATTGATTTTTCAAACTTTTCAATTCTATTAGGTAGTGTAGGAACATTGTTAGATGAATCAATATTAAAATTTACTAAAAGATATTTAATAATTCAAACAGAATTAGAAGAAATGAAAAGAGAATTTATAGGGGATATATCATTAATAAATGAATATATAAATAAAACAAAAAAAGGAAAATTTGATAATTTTAATAATGGAAAACATTATATTAAAATTAATAAAATTTCAAAATTACCAAATTATAATCAAAAAAAATCACTAAAATCAGATAGAAACAATAATAATAAATCACTTTATTTAAATTATAATAAACCGTTATTTAGTAATAATTCATCAACTAATATTTCAAATAAAAGTAATCCAAGAAATAAAAAGAAAAATTTTGAAAAAAAAATTCATAATTTTTTTAAAAGTTATTCACCTTATCATAATACTCAAAAAAGTAAAAACGAGAATTTAAATAATTCAAATAATTATTCAAATTGTAGTACAATTAAAAGGAAAAATAGTAAAAGTACAATATCTTCAAATAATAAATATATAAAAAATAAACTAGATATAATTAATTCATTCCCAGATAATAAAACAAAGGCAATTTATATATTATTAAATTCATCAATTTTATCATATGAAGAAAAATTAAAATTATTACCTTCAAAAAAAATTATTTGTTCAAATATTTCATTAAATGAAATTTTAAATAATTCTTTATCAATTATACAAAATAGAATTAATTTACTTAAACAAAAAACCATTGAAGAAGATGAAAAATTAATTATTGAGAAAATATGTAATTACCCAAGTAAAACTGCTAAGATTGGATTGAATTTTTTAAATAATGAAAAAGAAAAAGAATTAATGATTGATAATGAAGAAAATCAAAAATTATTAGAAATGACTAGTATTTGTTTAGGAGAAAAAATAAAAGTCAATAAAAGCATTAAAGAAAATTATAATATTTTATTTAAAAAATATAAAGTTAATTCAATTAAGGAATTATATATTAATTATATTTACCAAAAAATATATAAAGATTCAATAAATGAGAAAAAAGATAATAATGAAATAAAAAATATTTTAAATTGTATAGAAAAAAATAAAAGTTTAATTACAGATGCATTAATTAATAATAATAATAAAAATTTTTCATATATTGCGTTTTCACTTGATGAGATTTATGAATATTTAAGCGGTATAAATGAAATGGATGATGATTTAAAAGAAAAAGTAAGAAATGAATTGGAATTAAAATCATTAATTATTGATGAAGAAAAAATAAGAAATTTAATTAAATAAGAAAATTTAAATTTTTTTATTTTTAATAAAATTTTTTTTATATAAATACCCTCTAATTAATGAGTTTTTTTATATTAAAAAAATGCTTTTTCATAAGAAAAAAACATATCCTCAACATAAAGAACTAAAAATAATAAGATTAGACCTTTTAAATTATATAATTTGTTTAAATAAAAAAAATGCTGAAATTTATAATGATAAATGCCCAAAATTAGGTTTGAATATTTTAACTCTTGAAGAAGCCTTTCCAAAATTAATAAATTTATATGATTTAAAACATAAAGGTTATGAAAATGAAGATGATAGTAATTATAGTTCAAATGATTGCAAAAAATATTATTACTTAAGAGAAAGGAATAAAAAAGATAAAAAAAAATTAAATTTTGAAAATAATGATTCGGATAAAACTTTAAATAAAAAAAGAAAAAATTATAAAAAAAAAAAAAATAATAATGATACAAATTATATTATAAAAAATTCAGAAGAATATTACAATAGTAATAGAATAAGAAAAGAAGATTTATTTAAAATGTTCAAAAGTTTAGATAATAAAATTAATAGAAAAAAAGATAAAAAATATACCATAGATAAAGTTCAAATGTCATTAGAAGAAAAAAAAGCATTAATGAATGAAATAAGAAAAAGGTTTTCAAATTTATCTTTAACACAAATAAAAGAAATTAAACAAAAATTTTTTAATGATTATGATAATAATGAAAAAGGTGAAATTTATTTAGAATTAAGTAAATTAAGTCAAGAAGAATTAAAAAGATTAAATTTTTATATTCAAGATTATGAAAAGAATAATTCACTTGATCCAGACTTTATTAATTATAAAGAAGAAATTAAAAGAAGAAATTTAGAAAATAAAAATGAAATTGTGAATGATATTCATATTTTTACTTTTGAAAATAATAATAATCATAATATTGATATGTCAGATTCTGATGATGATGATGATGATGATGATGATAATTTATCTGATGAAAGTAATCAAAATAAAATGAATTCTAATATTCAAGAAGATAAAAATAAATTAAATAACGAAAATTTAAGCAAAGAAAATATTAATAATAACAATATTCTTAATCCAAATGAAGTAAACAATAGTGATATTTTTGAAAATTATTCCAATTTATCTGAAGATTAATAAATATTATATAATATAATAATATGATTATAGTAAAACATAAAATAAAAAATTTAATATTCATTTTATCATTTTTTTTCATTTCAGTTTTTAAATAAGAAATAATTAGGAAAATTTTCTAAAAATTTATATTTGTCTATTTTTGTTTTTTTGAAATATATATTATTAAAATTTATTATTTAGTTTTCATAATTCATTTCTTTTTTTCCATGTAAAAAAATAATATATTTATAATATTTTTAACATTGAATTTATTTTACATTTTAAATATTTGTTAATAATTAATATAACATGAGTGATAATAATATTTCAAAAAATAAAAAAATAGGATTTAGAAAGTTAAATACAATTCATTCAATAGTTGTAGAAAAAGATAAAAAAAATCATGAAAGAAGAAACTTTTCATTTACAACAATACAAATGAAAAAAGATGATAATGTAAAAATATTATCATATATAAAAAATAAAGAATCAATAATAAGAGAAGAAGAAGAAAAAGAAACACATAGATTATTTTTACAAAATAAATTATTAAAAACAAGAAGTAGAAATAATTTAAATGAAGAATTATCAAATGATAAAATAAATAATTCAACTATTCAATCATCAATGAATAATGAAAGTTATTCTTTATTAAAAGCAGAAGATAAAATTCATGTTTTTTTTAAAGAACCACCTCAAAAATTAATTATTAAAAAAAACATTTTTAATAAAAAAGTTCCTATTTGTTTAAAACAAAAATCTATAGAAAATGTAATTGAAAGAAATAAAATGATAGGGAATTTAAATAAAAAATTTGAAGAAATAAAAAAGAAAGTTATTGCAAAGAAAAAAAAAACTTTAATAAGAAATTCTTCACACAATTTAAATCAATATTTAAATATAAAAAGATTTTCACAAATATATGATTCTAAAAACTTATTATTTCCTCATAGGAAAAATAATAGTACATTAAAATTAAAAGAACCATCAATAAACAATAAAAATATACCAGATAATAATCCAGAAAATTTTTTTAAAACAAAAAGATTTACTCAAGATCAAAGTTTCATTCCAGATAAAAAAATTGATAATTATTATTTTAAAATTAAAGCTTTTCAAATTGCAAAAGAAAAAACAAAAAAAACTTTAAAAGCAATACGTAGTATTATTCCTTCAAATTATGAAAATTTAAGCCAAAATACAAATTATTCAATTAAGAATTTAAGTAGAGTTAAAGAATTAATTCATTTAAAAAGAAATAATTATGATGAAACTATTAAGAATAAGAAATTTAGAATTAATACTAATCTAAATTATAATTATTTTAGAACAATTAATCATTTTAGTACTCCATCTTTTTTTAAAAATGCTTTTAAGAAAAAAACTATTCAAATATTTAAAAATTATAAAGGATTTGGTTTTGGAGTTACAAGAAATGGAAAAGAAATATTTGAAAAATATGATAGAATGAAATATAAAACTGTAGATTAAAATTATCATTATATTTAAATAAAAATAAAAAGTTAATAATTTTACTTAAATTTATCAATATTCAATTTTCAATAATGAAATTTGAATTTTTTATTTATAAATTTATATTTTTTAATATTAAATTAATGAAATCATTATAGGTATAACTCATCAATTATAATATTTAAAAATTTTAAATTATATTTACAATTTTGACAATTCATAAAAATTAATATTATTAAAATATGAGTTCAAATAAAAGTTTTTCAAAACAAGAACAAAGTGATAGAGCATTATTAGAAAATAAATTTAAAAATAAAAATAATGATATAAAAGATTTATCATCAAGTAAAAATGATGATACAAAAATAAAAGAACATAATCCAATAGAAATAGCAAATATGGAAAATGAATTGAAATATAAAGATGATTCTAGTAACATATCAAACGAAAGAAAAATTAGAAATTCTTTTAAAATTTTAGTAAATAAAAAATTATCAAAAAGAGAAAGTAATATTAATAATAATAATAAGAGTCATAGTAATCAAATTAGTCCAATTAAATTAAATAAAGATAATTCAAATTATTGTAATATTAATAATCAAAATACTCATTTTATAAATGAAATGAGTTATTTTCAATGTTATATATGTGAAAATTATTATTTATATGATTATATAACTTTACAAATTCCTTGTGAACATAAATTTTGTCAATCATGTGGAAAATTATTTTATGAAGAAAAAATTGAACAAGGTCAATTTGATAATTTTAAATGTGGAATTACTAAATGTGATTATTTAATTCCTGAAAATATAATTGAAAATTTAATATCAAAAACACATTATGATGTTATTATTAAAAGAAAAGAGGAATTATTAACTCCTCAAACAAAACAATGTTCAATTTCAAATTCTGAAAATTTAGTTTTAAATAAAATTGTTGATTTTAATTGTAATTTAAAAAGTTTTTTTGATAATAATAAATTTCAAAATATTTTAAATTATAGTTTAAAAAATGTTTGTGATATAAATTCAAATGAAATTTTTTTTCAATATTCAAAAAATAAAAATCAAATTTGTCCAAATTGTAAAGAAATGCAATTATATGGTAAGAGTACAAAACCTTTTGTAAAATGTTTAAATTGTTTAAAAAAATATTGTAAATATTGTTTTAAAATTTATGAAACAGGACATATTGAACATGATAGTAGAAATAGGTGTAAAGTTTTTTATAGAAGAAGAAATGAAAATAAAAAATTGAAAAATGGATTTTTTTTTAAATTTTTACAAAATATTTTAATGTTAATTGGTTCGTTTTTAATAATTTCAACTTTTTTTATTGTTAAAATGAAAAAAATTTATCAAAATAATAACTGTTCTTTTTTGGTAATGATTAAAATTTTGCTTTATTTTTTACTTTCATTAATTTTTACTCCATTAAGTTTTTTAATTATTCCTTATATAAGTATTATATCTTGTATTTAATTTTACTTATTTATATAATTATAAAATAAAATTATTATTTTTTTAAAATATAAAAAAACAATTAATAATTTATAAAAATATAATTTACAAAGTCAAAAAAGAGAAAAAAAACAAAAAAAAAATAGTTCTAGAAACCCAAATAAAATAATTTAATATATAACCAAAAAGCAAATTAAAACACTTATTATTTAAAAATAAATGGTAGATTGGAAAGGATTATTAAATTGGTCATTAAAATACAACGATGGAACTCGTTCAAATGAAGACATAAAACCAATGTCAAAAGAAGATATGGAATTTTTACAAAATGCATTTGAAAGTGTATGTGTAAATGAAATGAAAGAAATATGGAAAATATTAGACGAATGTAAAAAAAGAGAAGGTGATTCAGAAAAAGAAATAAATGAAAGAATAGATTTATTAAATATGTTAAGTTCATATTTAGATGGT
This sequence comes from Isotricha sp. YL-2021a, assembly GCA_023806865.1. Lineage (NCBI taxonomy): Eukaryota > Ciliophora > Litostomatea > Vestibuliferida > Isotrichidae > Isotricha > Isotricha sp. YL-2021a. Next base: position 116,716 of record JAJJLH010002011.1, read on the forward strand.
TTGGAAAATGCAAGAAATATTGTAAGAGGAAAAAGATTAAATGAAATAATTGATTATTTCTTTGATTGTAAACATAAAAAAGTTAAAATTGAACTTGGAAATATTTTAACTCAAATGACTCAAAATGATGGTTATGTACAAAAAGCTGCTTTAGATTTAGGAATATTTAAATTTTTAGATGAGTTAAATAAAAGTGAAGATAAAGATTTAAATCAAATGTATATTTATTTATTAACTGGAATGATTTATGGTGATGAATTAGAAGTTAGAAAATATTTTATTGAGAAATTAAATGGAATTGTTTTCTTGTTTAATATGTTAATTAGGGAAGAAGGTAATTTTAAAAATGAAAGAAGATTATTAAATATTATGTCTGATTTGACTAAAATTATAGATCATGAAGATAAAAAAGATGCTGTTAAAATTAGATTAACTGCTTTAAACAAAATGAAAGAAATTGATTTGCATCATAAATTTTTAATGTTGTTAAATGATTTTGATTATTCTAATAAAGATAATTGTGATATAACTCATGTTATTTTTGATAATATTTGTAATATTATTGAATTATATGATAATGGAATTGAGGAAATTAATAATAAAATTAAAGAAAAAAATGAATTGATTGCTAAAAGTAATTTAAATGAAAAGAAAACTAGTGATGAAAAAAAGTTTTTGATTAAAATTATTTCTAAGATTAAAAGTAGGCAAAAGGCTATACAAGAAAATGGAAATAAAAATAAAGAAAATGATAATTTTGTTCATGAAAGTAAATTAATTGGTGGAAAAGAATCAATGAGAATTGAATTGAAAAAATAAATGAATTATATTTATAAATTAATATAATATTTATATTTTTTTTAAGTATTTTTTTAAAATATATTCAAAATAAAATAATTAAAATTTAAAATAAAACATTTTTTTCAATAACAAAAAAAATTTCTGTTTTAAATAAAATAAAAATAATTTTCAAAAAAAAAAACAAAAAAAAATAAAACAAAAATAAAAAAATGGGTGCAATATTTTGTGATTGTGAGAAAAAAAATCAAAACTCAAAAGAAAATATACCAATATCAAAGGAATCAAATATCATAATAAAACCATTATCATCAATTCCATCAAAAATAATATCAAAAGAATCATCCATAATAAAAACTCCAAGATCAAATATAGAAGAACACATATCAATAGATAAAACAACATTAATAGGAAAAGGGGAAGGTGATATAAGAGATACATATGAAATAGGAAAAAAAATAGGAGGTGGGAGTTTTGGTTTAGTTTTTTTATCAGTTAATAAGAGAACAGGTGAAAAAGTAGCAATTAAAGCAATGAGGAAATTTAAAAAAGATAATAGAACACTAAATAATGATTTATTAAAAGAAGTAGAAATGTTAAAAACATTAGATCATCAAAATATTTTAAATATATTTGAATTTTATGAAGGAACATATAATTTTTATATTGTCACAGAATATTGTCAAAGTGGAAATTTACTTGATAAAATAACAAAAGGAAATTATTTAATGTCAGAAAGTCGTGCTGCAGTTATTTTATTTCAAATATTAAGTGCAATAAATTATTGTCATCAAAGGAAAATTATTCATAGAGATCTTAAACCAGAAAATATAATGTTAGATAATACTTCTAAAAATGGTTATCCATATATTAAAATAATTGATTTTGGTACAGCAAAATTTATAGGTGATGAATATGAAAATCAATTAATTGGAAGTCCCTATTATATGGCACCAGAAGTTTTTGAAAAAAAATATACTGATAAATGTGATATTTGGTCAATTGGTGTTGTTTTATATTTTATTATTTCTAAAAGAAAACCTTTTAATGGAGATTCTTTTAAAGATATTTTTAATTGTATTAAAGAAAATGAAGTTGATTTAACATCAAATCCTTTTGATAAAGCTTCTCCAGAATTAATTGATATAATTAAAAAAATGTTAGATAAGGATCAAAATAGGAGAATTAGTGCTGATGAGGCATTGAAACATGAATGGTTTATTAAAAATAAAACAAAAGAAAAATTAACTGAATTAACTTATAAAGATATTAATGATTTATTAGAAAATATTAAAAATTACAATCCTAAAAATATTTTACAACAAACAACTTTAATTTATTTAGTTAATTCTAATTCTAATGCTAATACAGTTAAAAAAGCTTCTTCTTTATATATTAAATTAGATCAAGATAATAATGGAATTATTGATAAAAATGAGTTTATTAATGGATTAAAAATTTTATTTAATGAAAAAATGGAAAAAGTTGATGAAGATTATTTAGAAGATTGTTTTAATAAAATTGATACTAATAATAGTGGAAAAATTGAATATGAAGAATTTATCACTGCTGCTATTAATAAAAAGGAATTTTTAACTATTACTTTAATGAAACAAGCTTTTGAACATTTTGATATTGATAAAAATGGGAAAATTACTGTTGAGAATATTGCTAAAATTTTTGGGTTTTATGAAAATGAAAATATTTTAAATGAATTACAAAATGTTATTGATGAATGTGATGTTGATAATCAAAAAGGTTATTTTGAATTAAATGATTTTATTAATATTATGAAAAAGATTTTTAAAATGAAATAATTATCATTAAAAATGTTTTTTATGTATTTATTATGATAAAAATGAAAAAAAATTTAATGAAAACAACAATCAAATTTGATGAATATTATTCTGAAATATAAATTTTCTTTATATTTTTGTTTTTTTAATTTAAATAAAAAAAAACATATATAAATCATAAATTAATCTATTTAAAAATCTAATAATATGAAAAAATAATTTCAAAAATAATCATATTTAATTAACATAAAAATTAAGAACAATCTGAAAAGCTTTTCCAATATATTTAAAAGCTTCTTCCAATTTTTTATTTTTAACACTATCATAAAAACCATAAGCATATTTTTGTAAAGTTTCTCTATTATTAGAAACTCTTTTAATAATTTCTTTTCTTCCATCGTCAGTTATTATTTCACTAATAACAGTTAATAAATTCATAAGTCTACAATCAGTGACAACTCCATCAACACTTAATAATTTTGTCACTGCTGAATATAATGAACTAAGTAGGTCTTTTCCTGAAATTATATCTTGGAATAATTCTTTAAAAACTGTTAATATATTTTCTTTTGATTTAATTACATCGGCTTTACATTTTCCACTTTCTCCTTCTTTTGTTAATCCGTCTATAAAACCTTTTATTATACTTGTTAATAAATCATTTTTTGAATCTTGAAGTATTGGATTTGAGTATGAAACAGTCAAAAGAGAAAACAATGTAATAAGGATTATTTTGTTCATTTTTTTATTTGTCAATTAAATTATGATATATTTGATATTTTAGATTATATTAATTATTTATATTTTTTAATTTAATTTATTTTTTTAAATATTATAAATTTGAAATAATAATTAATAGTACATTTATATACGAAAAAAATATATTTTTTATTTGATATATTTTATACTTCATGATCAAAATTAATAAATCCTTTAAATCTATCTGCAATATATGAATTTGCCAAATCATCATATACTATTTTTATTTTTCCATTAAGAAATTTCCCTTTAATTAATTTTTCTAATTCTCCAATATATTTTAAATTTTCATATTCTTGTGAAGAAGTATTTTTAAAAAAAACAAAATAAATAATAATAATATAAAAACAATCAATCAAATGCATAAAAAAATAAATAATAAACATTAACCAATCAATACTTATAAAATAATTCAATTTTGAAATTAGAAAATAAAAAAGATAAAAAACAGTAAAAATCATATACATATATGAATAATTAAAAATATTATTTACTAATTCCTTATCATTTTCATTCATAATAAATTCACTATCCATATTATTATTATCATTTGTTTTTGGAATAGATAATTTTTTCTTTTTTGCTTTTTTCTTTATTAAAGTCTTTTTTCTTATTCCAACAGTTTCTGTATTTTGATCAATATATGTATATCTTACTGAATAATTTTGATTTAATTCATCATTTTCTGGATTAAATTGATTTAATATTTTCATTTCATTTTCATAATATATTTTATCATCATTTTTTTCAAACACATTTTCATATTCATTTTCTTTATCTTTCCTTCCTAAAATATATGATATAGTTTCTAAATTATTTTCTTTAATTGTATTTGCTAAAAAATCTATAATTTGTTTTTTTTTCTTTTTTTCTTGATCATTTTTCTTTTTTAATAATCTTAAATTATCAGATTCACATAAAAATTTTGATTTAGAATCATCTTCATAAATATTTGTATTATTCCCATTTTCAAAATCTAAATTTGAATTATCATTTTCTAAAATATCAACTTTAATTTGACTTTGAGGCGAATCTTTTTTTATTTTATAATATTTTAATAACTTTTTCTTTAAATATAAAAGAATATAAAAAATAAAACAATATAATATAAAAAATAAAAAGCAAAACCCTATATAAAAATAATACAAATATTTCAAATGAATATCAACAGTACTATTACAATAACTAATAAAAATCTGAATAGGATAAATAAAAAATAAAATAAAAATGATAATAAACTTTAAAGTTTTATATATACAAACATAACATCTTTTACTAATTATTTTATTTCCTCTATGTAAATTAGCATTTAAACCAACAAATACAATAAATAATAATAAATAAATAGAAATAATTGAAGAAATTGTTAATTCATTTACTATTCTATCAAATTGATAACTTGCTCTATTGTGTTGACAATATGGATCATAACACATATATAAAAATTTACTAAATGACATAATAATTAAATTTAAATTAACTAAATTTTTCGGTGTTAAAAATAATGAACATATTCTTGTAATACATGAAGGATAATTAATTATTGTCATTACTAATTTATATATTGTAATTGAGGAAAAAATTAAAAAAAGAGAAGCAAAAAGAAATTGAAAAATAAACCAAATAATTTTCCCCCATATTTCTATTCCTAATTTATTACAATGATTTCCAAATATTCCTATTTGACATAAACATATTCCTTTTTTTCTATCGTAAACTCCTTCTGAATTACAAAATTTTATAGAAAGAAATAAATCATCATTTTTTTCTATTTCAGGTAATTCTGAGTATATTTTTAATAATAAATTTTTATCAAATATATCTGATAATTTATATAGTAATTTGTTGATTTTTAAAAAACTATTTGATTCTTTAAAAAAAAAAACATTTTTTTTTATCTTTTATTTTAATTTTAAATTAATTATATATAGTAAAAAAATATTTTTATTAATGAATAATAAAAGAAATGTTTGGGGAAAAATTAAATTTGCAAATTATGAAATTTTATATTATATGTTTAATAATAATAATACAAGTGATTTTTCTTTTATTTTTTTTTCAGTAATATTTTATCTTCAATTATTTTCGATTCCTTTATCTCCATTAGTATATTTTATTTTATAATTTTTTTAGTTTTCATCAATTTGGGGTAAAAGTAAATTTTGTGAAGAATTAATTAAAGCTTTTAATTATCTTTCATTAGTTCCTTCTTGGTATGAAAATAAAAATCTTTTTTTCTTAATTTTTTTTATTACATTTACAATAATAATGATAATTATTATTATATATATTATATTAATTTACTTTGCTTATTATAATGAAAAAATTATGAATTATAAAATACTTATAAGAATTGTCAGAATATTTATTATTTTCACTTCAAGAATAGGATATCTTCCTTTCCAATGTAAGAAAGTAATTAAAAATATTTAAAAAAATATATTTTTAGATATATGTTATAATATTATTTTTTGTAATATGGATAAATTATTTAAAGATCCTACATATACATGTAAGAGAAATAAAAATTATTATTTTATATATTTACCATGTGCAATAATACTTGCTCTTTATATATTAATAAGTTCAATTATTTATTATAAATTTTCTTTTAAAAAAGATGAAAAATTAACTGTTTCAATTGCAAAATATACAATAATGAATTCTTTATTTATTTTTATTTTAATACAACCAATATCAATTATAATAAATGTAATATCAGAAAATCATAATAATTATAAAAATTTATTAATATATTATCTATTCATAACATCCCTTCTGTTAATATATTATTCATATTATGAACATAAATATCAAAATAATGATGACACCCAAGAACTAATTAATTATTTTTTATCTTGTTTGTATTGTTGGATTTGCTTATGTCTTATTTTTGGTAAAATTTTTAATATATCAGGAATGCTTTATCCTTTTTTAATAGGGATAATTTTTTTATTTATTATATTTAAATATTGGCCAGTTTCAACTTTAGAAATGAGAAGTGATATTTTTTTTCATTCTGATTTAGAATTAATTAATCAATTAAGAATATTAATTAAATCTGTAATTGAACATAAAGTAAGAGAAAATAATTTAGATTTATTAAGCTATTTTTTTACTTTTATGAAAAATAGTTATGATAAAAAAGAATTCGATAAATTAAATGAAATGTCATCAGAAGAAATTAGATTTCTTTTTTTTCAATATATTGATAACACATTTAAAGTGTATATTCAAGTTTTTAAAGACAGTATTTCATTAAAAATAATGTATGCTTTTTTTTTAATGAATTGTCTAGGACAATATTCAAAAGCTTATATGACATTTTATTCTTTATTAGAAAATGAAAATAATTATTTAACATATTCCCAAGAATTTTTTATATTTCGTCAAAAAAAATATTTAGAAAATAAAATATTTGATGATGGAAGTGATTCTACAGATATTTCAATATTTTTTCAAACCAATTCATTTATAAAATTAATAACAAATATTTCTGATTTATATATTAATTTTTGGTCATTATTATTACAATCAAATGAAGATGAAGACATTCATAAATTATATGAATGTGGTTATAATATATGTGAAATAAGAGAAGAAATTGATTTTATTTTTAATAATTTAATTAAATCAAATATTAAAGATAAAAAAATTTTTTTATTATACGGTTATTATTTAAAAGAAATATTAAATGATCATGAAAGAGCATTAGAATTTTTAAAAAATTCTGATATCGAAAATTATAATGAAATGAAAAATATAAGTAATTTATGTGATTTATCTAAAATTAATTCTACTTCTGATTTTCAATTTATGATTATATCTGGTAAAAAAGATAATTTTGGAAATATTGAAAAAGTTTCTTTAGGACTTTGTAATTTAATAGGTTATTCATATGAAAAAATTTGTGGTCAAAATGTAAATATTTTTTTATCTAATTTTTTACATAAAGAACATGATATTTTATTAAAAAAAACAATAAAAGATTATTATAAAAATTATCATTTTAATTTAGGAAAAAATTCAAATCATGAGTTTTTTTATCATAATATAATATTTGTAAAAACAAGCTCTAAATTTTTATATCCAATTCCATTTGCAATAAATGTTTCAATTGATGAAAATTTTGATTGTGTATTTTATACCAAAGTTGATTTTTTTTCTTTATTTGATTCAAATGAATATTTAAATAGTACATGTCATATAATTACTGATACAAATTTAATAATTCAAGAATCAACATCAAATAGTATTATTTTTTTTGAAAATAATAATTTTGGAAATAAAAGTTTAGATGTAACTTCAATAATAAAAGAATTTCATTCTGATATTTTTAATGAAATGTCATATAATCCAAGAGCAAAAAAATTAGAAGTTAAAAAATCAATTTTACGAAAAAAATATATGACAAGAATACCAATCAAAATTATAACTGTTGGTGATAAACAATTTAGAATGAATTGTAGTGAATTAGTAATAAATGATAAAATATGTGGTTATCATTTTAATTTTGAAATATATAATGAAAATAATAAAATATTTGAAATTTCACTTGTTCCTAATAATGGTTCTCCAAAAAGAAGAAAATTTAGTCAAACTCAATTAAACTTTTTAAGTAAAGAATTAAATGGAGTTAATGAAAATTATATTCCTGAAGGGAAACAATTTTATTTTGATATTGAAAAAAAAACATTTTTCCAAAAAAAAAATTATGACTATTTTTCTAAAGAAAATTCATTTTTCGATAATAATAATATTAAAAATTATTTTTATGAAAAATATATGAATAAAAAGAATAAAAATGGCCTTAATGTTACCAATTTAAATAGTAGTGACTCATATATTAGTTCAAATTTTGAAGACTCTGATAATTTAAGTGAAAATGAGTCAGATAATTCTGGTTCGAGTGAAATTATAAGTGAAAATTCTCAAATAATTTCAATTCAAAAATCTAGTGGGAAAAAATCATATGATAAAAATATAAATAATAATAATGTCAATAATAATATTAGTGATAAAATTGATGATGAAAATGATAAAATTTATAAAATTAAAAATAAGAAAATTACATTTTTACAGTATGATTTTGATAAAAAAGTTTGTGTTAATATTAAATCTCCTCAATTTATTTGTAAAGTAGATGAAATATTTTATTATGAAAAACAACGCAATTCTATTTTTTCAAATTTCAATGAACCAAAAAAAAGAAAAACAAGAATATTAAATTTAAAAGAATTAAAACAAATAATTCAAAAAAATAAAAAAGATTATTCAGAAAGTTTACATATTCATGATATAATAAATGAAAAAATAAAACCAAAAAAAATTAATAAATCAGTTTTAATACATTTAGTTTTTACAATTGCTTCATTTATAATATTACTTATTTCATTATTAATCTATTTTCAAAAAATATATAATGGATATAAAAATTTAAAATCAATTACTTCAATTTTAATAGAATTTTCAAATTTATCAATTGATGCTTATAAAATAATTTTTACATCAACTGAATTATTTTTTATTACAAATGAAAAATATAATATATATGGAATTGATAAATTTATTTATTCTGATCATTTAATGAATCAATTAAACCATTCATTTTCAAGTGGTTTTGAAAAATTTCAAGTTTTAAGAAAAAAAGATATTAAATTAAAACCAAAAAATCAAAAATTAATTGATTCATATTCAATTAAACTTTACTCAATGACTTCGGATAATGAACCTTATTTTTCAAATACTAAACTTCCTTATTTAATAAATGAATTTTTTGTTAATGTTTATCAAATTATTTATTTACCTTGGGAACAAAGAATTTTTTCTAATGTTAATTATAATTTTATGTTTTATAATTGTGATAGTGGTTTTAGTGATGGTACAAGAAATTATTCAAAAATTTATAGAGAAGATTTTAATATAAATAAAAATGATTTAAAATTTATGAATATTATTTATATTATTGTTATTTCATTTATTGAAAGTGTTATTTGCTTTTTTGAAATTTATAGTTTTAAATTTATATTACAAGAAAAAGAAATTAAAATGAAATTTTTTTTTAAAATGTCAAATGAACAAATTATTATTTGTAGTAAAAAATGCCAAAATTTTAGAATGTTAAGTCAAGATAATTTAAATGAACCTTCTAATTTATTAAAAATTCCAAATATAAATTTTGATACATCTGAAGTAAATAATATAAATGATAATGAAAGTACTACATTATTAAGTGAAAATATAAATTTTTTTGAAATTAAAAAAGAAGACGAATTAAAAAATAAAAAATCTAAAATAAACAAAAATAAAATAAAAATAATAATAAAAAAGGAGCAATTATTATATATAATAATATGTATATTAATAATACTATTATTAGTATTAATTACAATTTACTTAGATTCAATTTATTTTAATATATATAATTACTTATTAATTCATTATACAATTCTTCAATATGAAATATTTTTTTTTAAAAGATATTCATATATAAAAATGTATATTATATATGAATATTATTTTGATGAAGATCCTTATTTAAAAGAAAGATATAACATTCTTTTACAATTTATTCATTCAGGTTATACTCAAAATTCAAATTATTTAAATAAAATACATAAATTAGTAAAACAATATGGTTTACCAAATAATTCAAAAAAACAATTAGATCAAGCAAGATATCATAGTATATGTAATTATTTTAGAATAATGGATGTAGAAAATGGAAAAAATTGTAATACTTTTGCAGATGGAATTTTATTAAAAGGTTTTGAACCATTATCAATTTATTTTGTTGATACATTCATTTATTATATTAAAGAATTAAATAAAATATTTGAAAATGCTAAAATTAAAAATTACATTTATAGTGAATATGATTATGGAACTGAAGATTATGAATTTTTTTTACCTAAAGATGAAGAAGCTTTAAAAGATTATTTAAATAATAATCCAATTAAAATTCTTAATGAAAGAAGAATGAATGATGTTTTTTTTTTAATTAATGAAATTTATTTCCCCTTAATGAATGATATTTCAGAATCTATATGTAATGAAGTCAATAATGTTTTTGATAATATTAATTCTTATATTATTGCTTCTACTATTTTTGTAATCTTTTTGATTTTAGGTTTTTTAACAATTATTGTTGTTCCTTTTTTAGTCAAACAAAATAATCAAATTAATACTATAAGGAAAATGCTAGAAATTATTCCTAGAGATATTATTTTTAATTTCTTTGTTCAAGAAGATATGAAAAATGATGAAGATTAATTTAATTATATCATTATTTAATGAAAATATAATGATTTTTAAAATTTATATAGATTATTATTTATATAATATATTTTTATTACAATATTAATATAATATTTTAATTATTATTATTTTTTGAAAAAATAATTAATTAATTAAATTTAAATTTTTGAAATATTGTTGAATTGTTCTAGTAATTTTTCAAACACTATCAAAGCTAATTTCAGATTTTTTTTATTTTCATAATTTATTTTTAAAGTTTATATTTACTATATCTTCATTTTTATTATTATTATAAAAATCATTTGTTATGGTTTTCTAATAAAATTTTATAATTTAAAATAACATAGTTATTTTTTTTATTATTCATATCTTCTATAATTGTTTTTTATTTCATAATCTTTAAATTTATTTTGATAATTATTAATATCATATTTTTTATGCATCACCATTAGCATATTATTAAATTTCTAAAAGAAAAAATAGGTTTGTCAAGACCATTATTATTATCATTTTATTACTATATTTATTTTTAATAATATTAATTTTAAAATAATTTTTTATTTGAATAATCAAATTCAAATTTATTATTATTATTAGCAAATAAATTATTAATTGTACTATTATCATTATTATTATTATTTACAAAAATATTTGCAATTTTAGGTCTTATTAAATTTCCATATTCATAAGTCTTTTCCAAATATAATTTTCTATTTTTTTCTTTTTTTCTTCTTGTATTACATAATCAAATTTATCTTTGGATTTATTTATTATTTTTTAATTGATAAAATTTTTTTAAAATATTTTTCCATTTTTTTCAATTTTTTTCTTTTATTCCCAATCTTTAGCCCCTTTATTAGGATCTAATTTCCTTATACAACAATAACTTTTTCTAATCATTTATAATCTTTTAAAGTATGTTGTTTATATTCAATATTTGTTATTTTAGAATTTGAATATGATGAATTGAATTTTACTTATGATAAATTTATTTTATCTTGAATTGTACTTATTGGTCAAAATTTTGTTATAACATTTCTTTTTGAATTATTTAATGTTATATTTTTATTTTATATATTTGAAATATATTATTTTGAATTTGATTTTGATTATTAAAACTAATAATATAGTTATTTATTGGAATATTATTTTTATATAATTTTGATTATTTTTTATTGGGATTTATTTTGATATGGAAGACAATAAGGATTAATTATATATGGTTGTTGATAATTATTCATTTGGTATAATAGATAATTAAATTGTTGAAAATAAGGATTTTGAATCATAATTTAAGAACTATTTAAATTAATATTTGAAGTTTTTTCATTTTTTATTGATTCATTTTGATTCATATCAATTGTTTTTCTTGAAATGAATTATTTTCATTTTCTTTAGTAATGATTTTTCAATTGATTTTAAAAATGTTTTGCTTTTTTTTATTTTGTTTTAGATTATTAATTTATTTGATTAAATTATTATTGTAAATTATTGTTTCTTTTTTATCTAAATTATATTTATTTAATGAACCATAAATACCATCTTTTCACATTGTTTGAATTTGTCCTTTAAATTTATCAAAAAAGTTAATAAAAAATTAAAAACTCAGACTAAATTTATTAATTATAAAAAAATATAAAAAAATTAAATAAATTAACCATATTTAAAAATACTCAATGACTTTTAAATTTAGTAAACAAATTAATATTGTCCTAAAGACTTCCTTCTTCTTTGGAATATGAATCTTGTTGATTTTCATCTTCTTTATTATTTAAATGAGATTTATTCAAATTAGAAAAATTAAAAGAAGTATTATCCAAATTAGAATCATTATTAATAAAATTTTCAAAAATATATTTTTTTTGAACACTTGTATAAAAACCTTTATTATCTAAAACTCCAGGTTGTTCATTATTAAACATACCTAAATTATTTCCAAATCTTTCAAATTCCTTTATAAGAGAAGGATTAATTTCATCTTCTTCACCAAAAACTTCATCTACCATTTGTAAATATGAAACATGTAAATTCTTATACATTTTTTCCATTTTCCTTCGAGCCATTTTGTGAACAAAAGAATAAAAACTCCATTTTCTTATTAATTTCCTTATAAAACGTAATTTTGATATTTTTTTATGCATTCTTATCATTTTCATTAAATATATTATTTTATATATTCTATTTATTTCAATTAATGTCATTGTTATTTTCTTAATCAAATACTTTTTGAATATATTAAAAAGATTTAATGATATTACTTTTTTTGTTAAATAATCTTCTGAATTTTTTTTTAATTTATTTATGAATTCATTTTCTAGATTTTTTATTATCTTAATTATAGTGTTGTTGTATAATTTAAAAAAAGAAGAATATGAGCTGTATTTTTTTAATCTTTTAAATGATTCTGAATTTCTTTGATTTATTTTGTTTTGAAGGTATTTAATAAATAATGGTAATATTTTTTTTAATGTTAATAATTTATCATTTATTATTTTTGGTTTCTTATTTATTATATTTGATTTAAAAGATAATTTAATTAATGGAGTTTGATTTGATGATGAATGATATCCTTTTGTTTTAAATTCTGTTTGTTTTGCTAAATTCTTAATTAGATTTATTATTAATTTTTTAAAATATTGACTTTTTTTATTTTTTTCAATTGTTTGAATCATTTTATTTATTGTTCGATATGAATATAATTTATATATTTTTCTTATTAATTGTTCTTTATTTTGTGATATGATATTAGCTTTACATTTTATCATTATTGATGATAATTTTTCAAATGTTTTTTTCGATTCATTGTTTTTTTTTAATTTATTAAAAGAATCTAACAAACTTACTTTCTGAATAAAATCAAATAATCTTTTTATTAATGAGACTTTATTATATGTATCAATTGCAATTATTTTATCTATTTTATTTATATTATTTAATGCTTTATTAAATATTTCATCTCTTTTTTTTATTTTTTTATGTTTTTTATTCCAATTTCTTAATATAAGTAATAATTTGAAATCATTATTATCACTATGATATTTTCTTATAATTAGTTTCATTATTTTTTCAATTTTTTTATTTTTATTGTTATTTATAAGTGAATTGATAACTCTTTTTCGATTATTTTTAATAATTGATTTTATTATTTTTTTTATACCAATTAATTGTTTTATTTTATTAACTAGATTAATTATGTTAGAATTTCTATTATTAACAACAAATAATTGTGATAATATTTGCCAATTATTTCTTGCTTTTCCAATTTTATATCTTTGAGTTATAAATTTATGAATTCTTTGTGAAGCTATTTTTATTTTCAATTGTTCAATATTTTTTTTCCATTTTTTTAAATAAATATTCTTAATATTATTTTTATAACTAATCAATCTTTTTAAAATATTTTTCATTCTTTCTTCTCTTTTATTTTTTTTTCTTTTATTTATATAATTTTTATAATTTTTTTGAATCCTTTCTGCTGCTTGTTTTCTTGGTTTTTTATCTGTAATATTTTTCCAAGTAGAAATAATTTTTGTTAGTATCCTATTTCTTAAATTATTTGATATTATTAATATTTTATTTAATAAATTATCTTTGACATTATCTTTAATTCTTTTATATATATCTTTTATTATATCTTTTCTTTTATTAATGAGAATATCAATAAATTTTCCAAATATTTTTTTATTTCTTTCAGATTGTATTTTATTAAGAATATATTTTGAATTAAATGGAATATTAAATAATTTATTTAATCCTTTTTCAATTTTTAAATTCTTAATCATTTCATTTTTATTTTGAATTTTTCTTTTTATTTCATTTATAAAATCTTGAATTATTTTTGATGAATTATTATAATTAATTATTTTTGCATTATATTTCCATTTTTTAATTGCTATTCTTTTTTGATTTTGAATTTTATTTTCTCTTCTTAAGAAATTCCTATTTAACCTTTCTGTTATTCCTTTTAATCTTTTTAACTCTCTTTCAGCTAAAATTTTCCTATAATAATTTTGAATTTTTCTTATCATTCTATAATTATAATTATAAATCTTATTTTTTTGATTTTTCCATTGATTTATATATTTTGATAAATATATTTTTTTAGTTTTATTATCTAAATTATTAAATCTTTTGAATATAATATTGAATATAATTTTTCCTAAATAGTTAATTTTTAAATTTTTAAAAAGTGATTTTCCAAGAATTGATTTTAAAATTGTTTTCAACATATTAAATTTAATTAATTGATTAATTCTATGATTAACTAATTTCTTTGCATTTTTACTAAAATAATTTTTAAATTTCTTATTAAGTTTATTCATAAGATTCTTTTTTAGAAAGACTTTAATTTTATTTGCATTTTTATTACAATCAATTAATTTTGATTTGGTATTCCATTTAGTTAAAATCATAACTAATCTTTTATTTTGACTCTTATCTTTTTTATTAAAGAATTTTTTTAATAAATGATTAATAGTTTGAATTTGATATCTTTTTTTTCTAGATAAATATCTCCTTAAATTATTTTGAATTTTATTTGCACATTTTTGAATATATGAATTATATTGTTTCCATTTATTGAAATATCTTTGTAAGACTGAAATTGAATCAGTATATAATCTTTTATTCATTATCTTTTGTAAATATTTAACTTTTAATAAAATATTTGTTGAATTCATTATATTATTAATAGTATATCTTTTTTCCATTTGACTTTCAATAATATTTATTGCTTCTTTAATTGGATTTAAATATCTATTTGTTTCAATTAAAATATCTGATATTTGATATATTATTTTTTTTCTGAATAAATTTTTTAAATCTTTTATTGATTTTATTTTATCTCCCTCAATTTTACCTAAATAATTTCTAACAGCATTCTGAATTTTCTTTGCTGAATCAGTACATTTTAAAAAATTAACTCTTTTACTCCATACATTAAAAGGTATTTTTATTTTTAATTTATTATTAAGAATTAATCTATTTATTATTGTAAAAAGTAAAAATTTAATTCTTTGATTATCATTTTGTTTTTTAATATTATTTTTTTTTTTTAACCATTTTTGAATGATTTTACTATTTTTATCAGAAACATGATAAGTATTATTATACCATTTTTTTAAAATTTTAGGAAAAAAATGTTGAATTAATGCATTTTTTGTTTTCAATTGAATTTTTTTTAATGATTTAATTCTTGCAATCCATTTTAATCCATTCATTAATTTATTATATGGTCTTTTATAAAATATATCATCTAATATTTTATATAATGCTTCTCTTTTATCACCTATAATTCTTGATGATTTTTTCATCAAATAATTTAAGTTTTTTATTAATTTTTTTCTAAATATTTTCTTTAATTTATCTTTATATTGTTTTTTGTGAGAATTGTTTAATTTATTTTTAAGAAAATCTTGTATTTTAGTAATTTTTTCAACACTTCTAATTAATGCATTTTTTCTTATCCATTTATATAAATAGAATTTTAATTTTTTATTTCTATCATCATTATATCTATGAAATTGTTTTTTAAGTATTAATATTCTTTTTTTTAATCCTTTTATTTTTTGTTTTGATTTTAATATTCTATAATTATTTTCAATCATTGTAGCAGAGTCAAGTTGTTTTAATAATGGAATAATATTTTTCCATTTATTTAATCCATTTCTTAATACTTTATTATTAATTATATCTTGTTGATTAAAATGTTTTAAAAGTATTTTTTTCATATGTTTTTCTTTTCCATTTAACCATATATTTTTCATAATATATTTTTTATTTATCTTATCAATTAAATTAACTCCTTTTAATATTCTTTGTCTTTTTTCTTCAGGTTTTCTTAATCTTGCTTTAAGAAAACGTTGAATTATACAAGCTTTTTCATTATGTTTTATTTTTCTTACATTTCTATTATATTTGATAAGCATTTCATGTGCTTTTTTCATTAAATTCATATGTTTTATTTTTAATCTTTTATTTAAAAATAAACTAATTTTCATTATATTTATTGATCTTTTCCCATGAAGAGCTCCTACAATAAATTTAATAATTTTAAGAGCTTTTTCTTTTTTTATATTATTATATTGTTTGATCAATTCAATAATTAAGTTTATTTTTTCTTTATAAATAGCATCATTTATTTTTCTTGTTAAAATATAATCATTAAATAATTTTTTAATTTTATTTTTCATTTTATTTGTATCATCAATTTTATTTAACCAAATATTAAAAGCTTTTTTCTTAATGTTAAATATAATTCTTGGTTTAATTTTTATTAAATCTAATAATATTTTAAATATTGCTTTCTCTTTTATTCCTTTATATATTTTTTTTTCATATCTTTTTTTTAAACCTCTTTTAAATATTCTTAATCCTCTTTTTATTCTTTTCATTATATCATAATAATTTGCAGGGTAAATTTTACTTCTCCATTTTAATAATACTTCATGTAATTTTGATTTTAGAGTAGCATTTTCTTTTAAAGTTTGTGATTGTTTAATTTGTTTTATTAAAAGTGATTTAAGATATTCTTCTCTTATTTTATTAATTTTTTTTTTCCATAAATTAATTGCATAGTTTAAATTCAATCTATCATTATTTATTAAAGTGTGGCAAATAATTTTTTTAGCATTTTCAATATCTTTATCTTTTAATTGGCTTTTTTTTAATTGTAATTCCCATATATTAAAATATTTATACAGTGGTTTTAATGATTTATATCTTATTAATCTTCTTAATTTATAGTTTCTCTTTTTTTCTTTATTTGTATCTGTCAAAAAAGATTTTTTCCACCATTGTAATAATGTTTTATGAAGAATATATTTTTTATAAGAAGTACCAGTTTTAACTACAGATTCAAGTCCTTTATATTTTGAAAATTTATTTATCTTATTTTTAAATAATTGTATAATTAATTTTCTAAAAGGATTTTTTATACAATTTTCTATTAAATTTAAACCTTTAGTAAAATTATAATCTAATCCTTTTCTCCTATATAATTTCCATCTTATAAGATATTTCATTAATATTTTATCTTTTTGATTTTTTAAAATTCCTTTTTTAGTTTTTAAAATAAAATTTGATTTTAATTCTTTTATATTATCATTTTTAATTTGATCTTTCCATTTATTTAATTTATTTTTTAATACTTCTTTATTAAAATTCTTTTGTGAATGTCTCTTTTTCTTTAATAGATTAATTAATTTTTTTTTATAATTTCTGCTTTTTTTAATATTATTAAAAGGTTTTTTGCATAATTTATTTTTAATAATATAAGAAATAATATCAAGTCCTTTTATAATTTTAGGATAATATTCTTCAGGTTTCTTACATTCAGCTTTCCATTTATAAAAAGCTTTAATTAATAATTCTCTTCTATTTCTTTCTTTAATTCTACCAGCATTTCCTTTAACAATTCTCCCTTTTAAAATATTAATATTATTTTTTGAATTTTCAATATCAATTATTTTTTTCCATATATTAAAAGCATCTCTTAAAGTCATTCTTGGTTTTATTAATCTTTTTGATAATGATATAATATATCTTCCTCTGAAATCTTTATTCATTTTTCTATAAAGTCTGGTTAAAATTTTAAATGCTCTATTAATATATAATTTATATAATTTATCATATCCTTCTCTTACTTTTCTTAATTTTTCAATGTTATCATAATGTTTTCCTGATGATGAAAATAATTTCCATCTTGAAAGGAATTCATATAAAAGATTTCTTTTATTTTTTTCATAATTTGATAAATATAAAAATTTAATCACTTTTGCTTTTAAATCACTTATTATTAGATCTCTTGCTTTACTTTTCCATTTATAAAAATAATATCTTAGTTTATTTTTATCTTTAATAAAGTATTTTGATAATATTTTTCCCCCTACTTTTTTAAATGCTCTTTCTCCTTTTGTTTTCTTTAAATTTTTCATAAATATTTCTTTATCATATTTAATTATTTTCCTAATAAATTTTTCAAGTAAATTAACAAGTAATTTATTCTTATCAAAAATACTATTAATATCAATTTTTGGTCTTTGTCTCCATTGATTAAATCTTTTTTGTAAAATTCTATTTTTTAATTTATTATGAATAACTAATAATAAAGCTTTATATAATTTATCATATTTATTCCTAGCTCCAACTTTAATATTTTGATTTTTCCATTTTTGGAAATTATTCCTTAAAATTCTATTTAGATATTTTTCTCTTATTTTAATCATTTTATAAATAACTTTATTTAATTCACTAAATTTAATTTGCTCTTTAATTGCATTTAATGGATCTTGATAACAAGATCTTTGACAGAATTTTTCTAATAATTCTGCTGCTTTAAAAATATCTGGTAATTTCCCTTTTTTTGGAAGAATTTTTATCCATTTATGTAAATATTTCTTTAATTTAATTTTATTTAAACGAGAATCCACTCTTCCATACATATTACCGAAAATCCCATGTCTTAAATCTTTCATTTGATAATAATTTAATTTATATCTCCATTTATAAAGTGCTTGTTTTAATAAATAATTTTTAAATTTTATTGTTTTTTTAAATATTTTTTTTAATTTTCTCTTTTTTATAATTTCCAATAAGAATTTTTTTAATTGTTTCATACTTGATTTTAAAGCTGTTTTCTTTGATAATTTATTCATTCCATTTAAAATATCCAAAGTAGCATAAAATTTCATTTTTTGACTTTCTTGATTATTTGAACGTAAAATATATTTTAATAAATTAGTTTTTAAACTCCATTCTTTTAAATTTCTCCTTAATAACATTTTTCTTTTATGATCATTATATCTTATATTAATCATTTTTCTACCTTTAAATATTTTTTTATTCATGAAATTATTATTATCTTTCCATCTTTCAATAACAAATCTAGATCTTAATAAAGAAAATCTTCTATCTTTTTCAATAAGTAAATTAGCCAAAGCTTCCTTTGCCCATTTTTTTCCCCCAAATAATTTTTGCCAAACATAAGGTTTAATATGATTAATAAGAACTTTTTCTAAAATTTCATAAAATCTCTTATATAAAAATGAAATATAAATAATATCATAAACATATTTTCTCAACCATTTCCCTCTCCAAACACTTTGAATTTTAATAATTTGTTGTAATATTTTTTGATATCTTTCTTTTAAACCTCTCCACCAACTTTGAACAACTTGTGCAGCTTTTTCTCTATATTTTGGATTTATAGTATTACTAAATTTTCCTTTTGTTTTTGTTAATTTTTTAATTTTAAATGGATTTTTTTTATGATTTATTTCTTGTGCTAAATCAACAACTCCTCCTTTATCAAAACGCATTTTTCTTAATATTATTCTATCTTCTGTAGATGGGCCTTTTGATGCTAACATTGCAAGAGATAAATATAAAAATTTATTTTGAGGTGAACGATTTGGAACTATTTTATTTTTTATGTTTGTTGATTTCAATGTTTGAGTATTAAAAGATCTTTTTTGTTCATCAAAACTTCTATCAAATGAACCTGTATCATATTCTAATGTTTTATTTTTAGATAAGAGTATTGAAGATAATTTATTCATTTTTTTTAACACTTTAAATCTATCTATAAAAATATCATTATTTGAACTTGGAATTACTTCCTGTGATGTGCTTATTAAACGTCCTTCAATTCCTATTTTTGAATCATAACTTTTTGTCATTTGTTTTATTATTTTTTTAATTTCAGCTTCAGTCATATGAACTTCTTGATTTTTTCTTGGAATATTATATTCAACAATTTTTTCCATTTCATTTTGTATATTTCGTTCTACATTACCTTCATTCATTCCATCAATATCAGGTTTAACTATATTTTGAGATTGTTCCATTTGCATTTTTAAATCTTTTATTTGATTAGTAGGATTTTCATTTTTTTCAGAATTACTATCATTTTCATCATCTACATTTTTATTAGGTGACATTTTATCAATAAATCCATTAAAATTAGTTTCTCTTAAATCTCTAGGATTCATATTATATTGTATTTCCCTAGTATTAGAATTAACAAATTCACCATTTCCTTTATTTTCCAATGTATTATTCATATAAATTGGTTGTTGTTCACCAGGTTGCATATAATTAGTTTGTACCATAGGTTGATCTAAAAAAATATTTCCAGGTTCATTTGTTGGCATATTAATGTATGATTGATATGATTGATATTGAGGTTGTTGAATATTATAATTTGATTTTATTGTTTCTTTACTTATTATTGGACTTCTTTTACCTGCATTTAATGTTCTAATATTGTATTCTACCTCTTGTGGTGATTCACCTATGTTTATTGTTTTTGGACTTCTGGATATTCTTTTTTTATTTTTCTCCATTTTTTCAAATTCCATTTGAATTGATTCTCTATTTGGATAAGAGATATCATTTTTTTCTAAATCATTCCTTATAACTGAAAATATGCTCTGTGTTAAGTTTATTGTTGGTGATCTTCCTCTACTTTGATTATTATTTGATGCTAATGGTGACATCATTCCAATTCTATTAAAATTTATTTCACTTGGTTCTACATATAACATTTCTCCATATCCTGATTCTAAACTACTTTTTTGGAAAATGGGTGATTTTTTTTCATTTATTTGTTTTGATATGGGGGAACGGGATTGACGAATTGATGCTGATTGAGACATTTGTTGACGAGTTTGATTGTTATATGGAGTGGAAGATTGGATTACTCGTTTGAATCCTTTCCCCTCAAATTGCATTTATTTATAATTTTATTATAATTTTTATTTAAATATTTTCTGGGATGAAATTAACGATTTAATTATATAAATTATTTGAAAGATTGATTTAATAAATGAATATTTGATTTGAATTTTATAATTTTTTTATTAGAGATAATTCTAGTTGATTTTAGTTTTATTATTATTTTATTTTAAAATGTTTGTAAAATATAATTTTTTTAATTTATACTACTTTCTTTTTTTTTAATAGTTAGAAAAAAAGAATAAAAGAGCAAAAAATTGAAATTAATAAAAATAATTAAAAAAATAAAAAATAAAAAATAATTAAAAAATAAAAATAATTAAAAAATTGAAAAAATAAATTCAACTAGCCAAAAAAAAAACAAATTACAAAAATGTCAAATCGTCGATTCCAAAACACTTCAAATTTCCAAAAAAACATTCGTTTTAACAACCAAAATCAAAACCAAAATACTCAACCTTTAAATCGTCGTCAAATAGCAAATAACTTTTCATCAAACTCGCTTCAAAACACATTAAATCATCAAGGTTCCTATATGAACCATACATCTGAAAATTCTCGTGGTTCCCCATATACAATAACTCATCACAACAATTCAGCAAATGAGAACCCAAATCCATTAATGGAAAATAAAATAACTCCAATAATATCAGATACAAGTGGTAATCGTCCTTTACCTCGTTTTGGTCAATCATTAGTTTCAATATCTCCAGTAAAAATTTTATTATTTGGTGGTGCTGTTGGTGATGTCAAAAATTTTCGTTTTTCGAATGATGTTTATTTATTTAATTTAATGACTAGAATTTGGACTAAAATTATAATTGAACAAAATACTCCTTTACCAAAAGAAAGAGCTGCTCATGCTGCTAGTTCTAATTATGATAATCAAATGGTTATTCATGGTGGAAGTGTTGGAGGACAAGGACTTGCTGAAGATGAATTATGGTTATTTAGTTTGAGAAGTGACAACGAAGAATATGGTACCTGGAAAAGAATTGTTACACAAAATAAAGGACCTGGAAAGAGATATGGTCATACTTTAAATTATTTAAATCCTATTTTTATTTTATTTGGTGGTTCTTGTAATAATCAATTATTAAATGACGTTTGGATTATTGATATTAAAATGCAAAATCCAAATTGGTATCATTTAGATGTTAAAAATAATATATCACCTTCACCACGTTTATATCAAACATGTGGTTTTTGTGAGAAAGGAGAAGCAAAAGGTATGATGCTTCTTTTCGGTGGAAGAGATTCAAATGAAAATCCATTAAATGATATTTGGGGTCTTACTCGTCATCGTGATGGTTCATGGTCATGGACACAAGCACCAATTAATAATGAATTACTTAAACCAAGATATAATCATTCTGTTGTTTTTTATGGTACTTTAATGATTATTATTGGAGGAAGAGGTCATAGAAGTCATAATGAAATTCTACCTATTCAAGTTTTTGATACAAGTAAAAATGATATTTTTGATTTTCCCGGAATTGGAATGAATAGACATTGTTCTTTTATTTTAGATAAATATATTTATTTATATGGAGGTTTTAATGAAAAAAATCAAATTCAACCTATTGGAGTTCTTAGTAAGATTTCTATGGAAAATCTATTCCAAAATTCACCCTTGAGTAGATTAATTGAAGTTAATAATAAAATTACTAAAATTAGTCATGGAGGAAATAATAATAATCAAAAAAAAATATCAAAGTTTAAATTAAGTCAAGATGTTGTTGTTGGTTCTGATATAAATCAAGAAAATGATGTAAATGATATTGATGATATGACTTCTGTTTTTAAAAAAATTAGTATTGATAAATTACAAGAAGAAAATAAAAGAATTGGAGAAAATTTTATAAATAATAAAAATCCTTTAATGCAAAGTATACGTTCTTTTAATTATGCTTTAATAAATAAATTCATTGATACATTATTAAGACCATTTGATTGGTTTGATAATTCTAAAATGGATGAAATACATAATAATCTCCCATTTCAATTAAAAGAAATTTATGCTTTAATAAAAGAAGTACAACCAATTTTAGAAAAGGAAAAGTCTTTAATTAGAATTCGTTCTCCTTGTAAAATATTAGGAAATATTTATGGTGATTATAATGGTTTAATGAGATTTTTTGAATCTTTTGGTAATCCAAGTGATGATAATCAAAATGGTGATATTAATGTGATGCAATATGTTTTTTTAGGAGATTTTTGTGATAGATGTTATTATTCTCTTGAAAATATTCTTTTATTATTTGCTTTAAAAGTTAAATATCCTGATTTTATTTATTTAATTAGAGGACATCATGAAGATATTCAAGTTAATATTTCTAATGGTTTAGGTCAGGAATGTAAAGAAAGATTAGGTGATGATATTACAACAAATCAAAGTTTATTTTATTATATTAACCAAATTTTTGATTTATTACCTTATGGAATTTTAGTTGATAATACTATTTTATGTGTTCATGGAGGAATTGGTTCTAGAGTTTCTACTTTGGATGATATTGAAAATATTAAAAGACCTTTTAAAGTCAATTTTAATGTTTCTAATAAAGAAGAGCAAATTGTACTTGATTTATTATATAGTGAATATTCAGATGAGATTGATGATATTGAAACAAATAAAGAAAGAGATAAAGAATGTAAAGGTTTTATTGTTAAATATGGAAAAAGTAGATTAGATAAATTTTTAGTGGAAAATAAAATAAATTTATTAATTACTTCACATAAATTCTCTAAGGAAGGTGTTATTTCTTCAAATAATGATAGACTTCTTCATGTTTTTTCTGGTTCTAATTATATGGATAAGTATAATAATTTAGGGGGGATGATTATAATTGGGAAAAAAACAAAAAATAAACCTATTAATATAATTCCAAGATTAATTAATTCTAATGAAAGTAAAACTGAAACTTATAGGAAAAATATACCTTCATCTCCTATTAAAATGTAAACTAAATTATATATTTTCAATATTTTTTTTATAAAATATAAGTAAAAAAGTAAAAAAAAAACAAAAATGAATTATATTTAAATAATATAAATAATAAATAATATTCAAATTTTTAACCCAAAAAAAGAATAAATAAAACATTAAATAAATAAAAAAATAAGATTTTTTTATTTCGGAATTTGTTGACCATGAATATAAGCAATAGGTTCAACTTTTCCATTATCATAAAACATTCCATTTCCATCCATTTCATTATGATGGAAATTACCTTCCCATTTGGAACCATCTCCCCAAGTAAATGTCCCTCTTCCTTCTCTTAATCCATTTTTCCATTTTCCATCATAAACTTCTCCAGTTTTATAATAATAAATTCCATTACCATCTCTTTTATCATTTTTATATTCACCTTCATAAATCAATTTCAAATCTTTATAATTATTTTCATATAATTTACCATATTTTTCTTTTTTATTATCTTCCCAATAACCAATATAAACAACATTTTCATTATCATAAATATAAGCTCCTCTCCCATTTCTAGTAGTATTATTTGCTTCTCCAATATAAAGTCCATTTCCAGTTTTAATTTCAACCCATTCTAATGGTTTATCATTATCAATTGGTTTTAAATCTAAAATTTTTTCCATTAATTCAGGATACTTTTCATTTAATTTATTTTCCCAATATTTATGATGATCAATTTCCCTATATTCATCAACTATTGAAAGCTCTTCTAATGATGGGTATTTAAAATCTGGGGATAGATCCATTGAACTTACATCATCTGTACAGAAATCATTGAAATTTGGTTTTATTGTTGAAGTGGGATTTTCATCTTCTTTACATTCATATTGTTTAATTTTACTTATTATATTAAACCAATAATCACCATATGAATCTTTTTTAATTCCTAATATTATACCATAGGAATTTGGTTGTACTGTTAAATTAAATGTATTTTGACCTTGAAATGGAGGTAATAACATTATTCCTTGAACTTTAGATGCATCATTTTCCCATTCTTCATATTTTGTTGATAAAGGGTTTATTATTAAACGATAAGCTATCCCACTTCTTGCAAATGAATTTTTTATTTCATAATAAAATTCATCTTTTTTCATTCTTTGAGGATGATGATGTTGTACTCCAAGATATATTATTTCACTTATAATTCCTAAATCTTTATCAGGTCCAATTTGTTTTATTCCAAATGGTACATCACAACAAACTCTTAATTTAGCTTCTGTTGGTTTTGGTTCTTCACAAGCATCAAGTGATTTAAATACCCAAAGAATATAAAAACCTGGACGAACTCTTCTTGTTTTTTCTACATTATTATAACAATCGAAATCTGTAAATGCATGATTAATTGTTTTCATACTTGGATCATATTCTGCGAATATTAATGAAGTTGGATGTGGTTTATTTCTTAATTCTCTATTATATCTCCAATTTTTTTCCATAAAACTTACAGATAATAAACCTTCTTTTTCAACATGAATATTAAAAACTTGAGGATCTTTTAAATCATTTTCATTTAAATCATAAAATTTAACATTAGCATCATATATAATTTGACATAAATCAGTTCTAATAAAATATTTATTAATATCTTCAATGCTCATCCAAAATGTACCTTTTTCCTCATTAAGATATTTTTCATCAATTTGTTTTTTAATTCCATCAGTCCATAAAGGTGAACCTTTTGACCATTCACGGTTCCAAACTCTATATCCCCAAGGATTCCTCAATTTACAAAGTCTAACTGTTTTCCCTTTATCATCAACAACTTCCTCAGTATCAATAAGTGTATAAGTATGATTTTTAATCAACCCTTTATTTTCAACAGAATCATCATTTTTAGTAGAAGAGCATATAATACCATTATTCAAATCAACGGCTCGAATAATTCCCCAAGCTCTATCAATTTTCTCTTCCTTATGAATAATCTTTTCACAAGGAAAAGAAGTAAAAGCTCTAAAAACTTCAGAAGCCCAACCACTAACAATATTGGCATAACCACCATTAACTTTAGCCCATGCTTTTTCTAATAGAAGTGTCCATAATTCAAAAGAATTTGGTTTAGCAAAATAAAGAACATTTGTTCCTTTGATACATGGGAAATAATCATCAAGAAAAACAATTTGATGTTCACCATCAATAAACATTAAAACCTGATAAATTCCATCATCTGATGTTTGTTTAGTTAAAATTATATCAGAAATTAATCTTGGAAATTCACACATTGCTGCTAGTGCACTTAAAAAATAACAATTACCTATTTTTCCTTGTTTTAAATCATCAATTGATATTATTCCTTCAAAAATTTGTGGTTCGGGGAAAATTTCAGATGCTCTTTTCCATTCAATTTCTTTTGGATCTATTATTGGATTTTTTCCTACTTCAGCATCAATAAATTTTCCTTCTGGAGTTTTCCCTAATAAAGAATTGTCATTTGGAGGAAAAAGTGGATCTATAAAATTTATTCCTGCTTCTGGAATTTCTTGATTTTTAAATATTTTATAATTATTTGGATTATCAAATTCATAACTTTCTTTTTTTCGGAAACCTTGAGATGACATTTATTTATATTTGAATAACGATATTTGTCTTAAATAATGTTATATTATTAATAAATTTTATTGTTTAATAAATTATAATTTTTAATTGAAATAAATTTGATGTTATTTTATGAAATGATGTTTAAAAAATGATAAAAAAATCTTATTTTGTATAAAAAAAAAATTTCAATTTTTAAAAAAATATAAAATCAAATTAAAAAATTCTTAAATAAAAAATAAAAAAACCAAAAAAATAATATTTTCATGGGAAAGATTTTTTAGTCATAATTTCATAAAATTCATCAAAAGTCAACTCAGTACCATTAGCAGAAGCTCTTTCAAGCATATCTTTTAATTCTTCAGCACTCATATTTTCTCCTAATTCCTGAGCTATTTTTTTAAGTGAACTTAAAGTAATAGTATCAGCATTAGGATCATCAATGAACAATTCAAAAATTCTATGAATTCCTTCTTTACTTTCTTTATCACCTAATTTATTGTTAATGCTTCCTACAAAATCATCAAAGTTAACTCCACCATTTTTTGCTGCTTCAGGTGTATCTAAATCTGCAATTAATGTATAGATTGTTGGATTTTTTGAATCAAATCCTAATGATTGCATTGCTGCTTTTAATTCCTTTGGATCAATTTTTCCTGTTCCATTTGTATCAAAGAGATCAAAGGCTTGACGAATTTCATCCACTTCGTCATTTGATAATCCAGATTTTTCGACTTTTGTTGTTGTTGTTACTGTTGTTTTTTGTACTCTACGTGACATTTTTAAATAATAATTTTTTTTTAATTTTGGATTGTCTTCTAAAGTATTTTATATATTTGGAAATGGGATATTTTATTTTTTAACATATAATGGAGGAAGAGATATATATTCCTTAATGTTTTCAATGACTTTAACTATAATTATTTCTTTATTCTTATTAAATTATGATCAAAAATCAAGTATGGGTGAATCAATAAATTCATTATCAAATTTATTAACTTCCGAAGAAGAAATAATTGAAGATGATAAAATTAAAGTTATAAAAGTAACCAAAAAAAAAGATTATTCTTTAGGATTAAATCAAATTCAAAAGAAATGTTTTAGCTATGGAATCATTTTTTTAATGTATTTAATTCTTAACATTTTTCCATATATAAATTCTTTATTTCATCTTTCAATTTATATATTTTATGAATTTTTAAGTTTAGTAGCAATGCTTTTAACATATTATATATTATTTAAAGAAAAATTATTTAGACATCATCTTTTTGGATTTTTTTTTATTATTTTATTTAGTATTTTAATACTTAAAATAGATTTTAAAAAACAATTTAGTATTTTTAGCATTATGTTTTATTCGTATAATGGAATAATACAATGTTTTTTAAAAATAATGATGATAAATTATTATGTTAATCCTCATATAGTTTCAATTACAAATGCTTCCATGCAAATACTATTAGATTTATCAAAAATATTTACTGATATTTTTATACTTCCTAATAATAATAAAAAACTTCTCCCAGATACATATTATAGTTTTAGTAAATATAAAAATAATACAGAAATAAAAAAATTTATCAATTTTGTTATTGGAAATGGTGGAAATGTAATATTTAATAGTTTAATAGTTTATTATTATCCTCCTTTTATTTATCCTGCTTCAAATGATATTGGAACTTTTATAAATATAATTAAAAAATTATATGAAGGGATAAAAAAAAATGAAGATAAAAATAAGTTAATATTTAAATCATTATATTCTTTAGGAAGAGATTTTGGTATTTTGATTTTAGCAGAAATAATTATTTTTAATTTTCTTGGATTAGGATTTAATACAAAAAAAAATATTAAAAAAAGAGCAAAACAACAAACCGAGGAAGACACAAGTCTAAACACTTCAAGTTCTAATAATTCTTTTTCTCTTAGTTATATAAGTCAAAATATAAATGAATAAAAATAATTAAAAAGATATTTAATATATTTAAACAATCTGTTATTTTAATTTTTTAAGGAATTAGAATTTTAACAATAATTCTTATTTTTTTATTGATTAAATATATGTATTTTAAATAACAAATGAAATTATCAAGAATCAACAATCCTATTTTTTAAATTTCTTTATATTTAATTTTGGTAATATATTTTGAGACACATTGAAAGAAATTTCCTATTTTTTTAAAAAAATTAAATTTTTATTTTTCAAAATTTATAAAAAAAAAATTAAAAATAAAAATATATTAATGAATC